>CM052703.1:6186017-6197966 GCA_028551405.1 Uromys caudimaculatus
GGAGAGGAGGGAAGGGGAGGGGAGGGAAGGGGGAGGGAGGGTAAAGGAAGGGGAGGGCAGGGGAGAGAAGAGGAAGGGAGGGGAAGGAAGGGGAGGGGAGGGGAGAGGAAGGAAGGGGAGGGGAGTGAAGGGGAAGGGAGGGTAAAGGAAGGGGAGGGCAGGGGAGAGAAGAGGAAGGGAGGGGAAGGAAGGGGAGGGGAGGGGAAAGGAAGGGGAGGGGAGGAAAAAGAAAGGGGAGGGGACAAGAAAGGAAGGGGAGGGGAGGGGAAAGGAAGGGGAGGGGAGGGAAAAGGTAGGACATGGATAGTTATGATGTAGAGTAGGCTTTACTCTACAAGATACTGAAAAATGATTTATCAAGTAATTACAGGTTAGACAGACCCCAGTAGGCTTTTGATGCATGATGTTGCAGCCCAACAAATGTGCTGACTTTCCAAGTCTGGTGCAGCAAGGGACATTCAGGTGTCCAGTTATCCATTTGGAAATACATGTATTTATAACAATTCCCTGTTTTACGTATTTAACTCAAAACTAAGTTTCCAAGTTAAATATTTTTTAAAGTAGTATCTGAAGCTCAAGGTAGAAATGTGTTTAAATGGTTATTGGAATTTAAGAAAGATTAATATATTTTCTATGAATCAATTAGCTCCATATATGTAACTAAAGAAATGAGAAAAATATAAGGAAATGTTGCAATACGTATGGATAGCAAAGAATTAATCAGTTTATTACATAAACTAAACTTGTATCCACTATATAGAGTAAGGCCAATGCAATCAGGAAACAGCACTGTGAGGTGTTTTTTTTTTTTTTTTTTTTTGTCACATAGAGCAGTGCTGGTGTGGGTATCTAATGGAATGGGAATTGCCGTTTCTGCAAGGCAATTTGTTCGCATGTCAAAGATATTAAAAAATGCATAGCCTTTGACCAAGTAATTTCATTCTAAGAATTTATTATGAAGACATTTTGATTTATAACCAGGAAATATAGGAAACAGCCTAGTGTCCAACAATATGAGATTTATTGTGCCAATTAAGGATTTTTCAGATCATGAAATATTTTTTAGCTTTAAACACTCAGAGAAGATGTGTCAGTTAAGAACATTCCAATGTACTCTGAGTGAAAGGACAGAAGCAACTGTAAAGGTGTCAAGAGCATGAAGAATAAATGTTGTAGAAGAGGGTACTATACATACATACCATGTGTGCACACACACATACACACATATACACATGCACACACATGCATACATACATGCATACACACGCATACACAATGCACACAGACACACACACACACACACGCACACACATACTCATATAGTTATTATTGCTATAAAAATGAGAGTGTCAATGATCTGAAATTTTTTCTGCTTGTTTTCCTTAAAATCTTTACAGTTATAAAAGAAACACAACACATATTGATCAGTACGTGTAAACTGCATAAGCAAAAGAACAAAAATGGGCTAAGAATTTCACCATCACAAGGAGGGAGGGGAAGGTGTGACAAGGAGCGCCAAAGGAGGCAGATTTCAGTGAGAACACACAGGACAAAGCATGCTGCATAGGGGCAGGGTCCTTTGGACATTCTCAAGCACAGCTGAGAGGGGGCACACTTACCTGATGAACCTTCAGGCATGGAGATTCTGCTTGCTCAGTGGGCATTTTCTATTGGCTTGAATGAACTGGAAATAAATCAAATTTGTAATAAGGTACGTGGAACACAAATAGCACTTTACTGAGGAGCTGAAAGATCCAAGCATGGACTCATGTCAGAGAGTGTAAAGACAGGAGGATGGCAGTGCTCAGCCTCCAATGCCTTCACTTCAGAGAGTCTCATGGAATTTTGACTTACACGTTTAAACATGCATGTAAACAAGACCTTAAAGATCCTGGGAAATCTTCACATTTTAAAATAAAATCTTGATGCCTGACACCAAACCTAAGAGCCTACAAATGCCATGAATTGTAATCTATGTATCTCTAGACACCAAACCCCATGTAGCTTTGCTAGAGCAAAATGTGTCCATTAACATTGTTGCCTATGCAAGACTGTGCCAAATCACAGACACTGTGTAGGAAGTGATGCAAGCCTGCTGCTTTTAACACTTGGTTAACATTCACTGGTGAAAAAATAAATGACTTGCCTCGAATTGTCACTATGTAATGGTTGTGATAACCCTTCATGGGAAGGAATGTTGAGAAGATGCTAAGATAAAACTAAGCTTTGTTATTATTAGAATTTCAGTAGTGCATAGGTGTAAAAAAATTGGGACTCTTTAATTTGCATGTACCTAAATCTGCCGAAATGCTAAGTCAACATGTCTTAAACATCACATGTGCTTTGGGTAGCAGAATGACCTAGGGCTTTAGGGAAAACTAACTGTAGGAGCTCAAACATCCTCAGAACTGGTCTTTTTCTTTCTTTATTGGTATCAATTGTCTTATGAAGAGGATGCACCCTCATCAATTCATATTTATCACTCTTGATTTTGAGACCATTCAACATGAAAACTCTTTTTTTTTTCTAGTAGTTCCAGCCAATACCATATTGGCACCATGTGGATTAGGTCATGCCTGCTCAAGAACAACTGTACTCTCCAGAAAGGTACATTTATCTTCACTGTGTACAGTCAGAAAGAGGGACATTAGGCGGCCAGTATCAGGAAGAGGAGAATGCAGGCAGGTAAAGAAGAGGCAAAACGCCCATAAAACTATGCAAGAAGGTGGTTCAGGGGTAAAAGGCTTGTGGCTACAGCCTCAGCATCCCAAATGTACTACGGTGAGTTCAGAGGCAGGACCAAGACCATCCCTGGAATCTCCTAGGCCAGCCAGCTCACACGGTGATGAATGGCAAAGAAACCTTGTCTCCAACAAGCTGGAAGGTGAGAACTGACCTGAAGTAGTCCTTGGACATTTATACCTGCATGCCCACAGATGCAGGTGCAGACACATGCACACACACACAACATACCTCTTGCAAGGAGACTATAATCTTTCCCTGTGTAATGTGCTGCCACAATCATATTAATCAACGTAGTAATGGCTGATTAGTAAGCACCTGATATTTTTTCAGTGCCCCATTGAAAGACATCCTTGTTGCACCGTATCAGATGTTATGAAGCCTATCTTACTAAAGATAAAACTAAATTTCAAATAGGAATATGGATTGGCAAGACTGCACTGGTGATAAGAAATGAGGCCAGCACTGTGACTGTCTCTGTGTAAGCATTCTGAATATAGGGGAAAGGGGTGTGTGTGTGTGTGTGTGTGTGTGTGTGTGTGTGTGTGTGTGTGTGTGAGTGTGCTGATATCTGAGAGCTGTGCCACCTTGATAATCATTCTTGTGTCTCAGGAATGGACCAGATCCTCCTGTGTCTGGAAAACTCCAGAGAAGTGGGTCGAGGAGAGGACTGTCTTTGAAGATAGCTTGTGAATTTTCCAATATCACATATTTCTATGGCTTTGTTTGCCTGATCAAGTTCCCAACAGCTGCGGGACTTATTAAGCTGGAATCATGTTGCTTATTTATCAGATGACTTGTTAATAATCCACCAAGACCCTCGGAGAGTAGGAGTCCAGGAGTAAGGATGAAGGATAAGACAGCATGTCCCCACGCGCTCTCCTGAGCACCATGTTATTGGCAAATATGTGAAAGCTTTCAGGAAACTTGATTTTAGGCACAGGGAGGATCTGATGCCTACAGACACAGGGAACTTTCTTTGTGATTTTCTTTGTTATCTTCCCCTGTTTTTTTTGTAAAATAGGACAACTCACCAGTTACAGAAGGGAAAAAAATAAGGGATAAGAGCATGAAGGGTAGAAAGATTCAACATAGAATATATTACACAGGTCTCTTGATCCTTGGTTCAGCACCTACAGTGGTAGGGATCTTTTACCTGGACATTGCTGGCAGGAAGTTGCTCTTGAAACAAATGCGCATGCCCTCTGGCTCTTAAGTTTATAACATACTTCAAATTCCTGGAAGAGCATGTGCACCGTAGAGAAGATTAATACAAATTTACTGAATGAGTGAATGAACTTAAGTTCTTCAGAACTCAGGTAGATACCTCACCTAGAAGAGCAAGGTCAACTCACCCTCAGAACCAGCAATAACATCTTCCTCAAGATACCCACATCCTCAGTGAGTGCTGCTGATTTCCATATTGTATCCCCTCTCATTCGAGAGAATTGCCTTGGCATCTCAGCCCTTCTCACAGGGCTGCCTCAAGCTTATCTCCCTGCCTGCTATGTCTCTTACACCATTAATCTGTAAGGATGATCTGATATTTGTCTTAACTCAGCCAAAGCACAAGTAGTGTCAGAGATGTTGAACAGGTAGTTTCACTTTGCATAGAATGGATGGGATCACGGTGAGCCCATTTCAGAGTAGTTATCACATGAGAATAAGCCTGTGCAACAGCAGGCTACTGAGAGGAAGTAAGTAGGAAGAGTGAGCCATCTTTACATCACTACCATGACCATGCTCTGGTTAAGAGTACTTAGTCAAGAACTCAACTCAATTTCTGAGCTCAATTTCTGCCTCTTCAACTTAATAACTGTGATTCCAGACAAGTACCTTAACTTCTTCCTGCCCAAGTTTCCTCATCTATAAAATGAAATGGCTTGGACAATCTTTTTTTTTTTTTTTAAAAGATTTTCTTGCCTCAGTGTCCTCATCTAATAGAATTATTTCTATTGCAAGACTTATGTGAAGCTCAAATGAGTCTATATATTTAAAGAAGTTACAGAATTCTCTGACACACAATAGAAGATAAGAGGTTGGTATCCAAGTGATTTGGGTGAAACACAACATTAGATGGCAGATCTTATTGCTGTGGGAGCTCATGCACACCAAGGGCCCCACAGATGGCAGGTCTTACTGCTACAGGAGCTCATGGTCACCGAGGACCCCACAGATGGCAGGTCTTACTGTCATTGGAGCTTATGGTCATCGAGGGCCCCACTGCCCCATTTTTCTTCTGTTTCTTCTCATGTCACCATTGGGGGAACACTCCCTACCTCACTGCACTCAAACTTTTCCATAACTTGAATTTCAACCTTTATGTAGATCTGGGTAGAAGAAGAAAATTAGCTGGAATTGAGAGGTGCTTAGCCCACCAGAAGAACTTTTGTTGCATGCCTATTGACTGGCATTCTTAAAGTCTTGGTAACATCCACATTTGGGTGACTTTCCAAGGTCTTGACAAACCCAACTTGTATAGTTCTGAAACTCCACAAATGGTTGATGGTGACAGAAATCAACACCAGAATACAGTAGGTCACAGTGGTTTTAAGAGAAGTAACTTTGAAGCCAGACATGTTTGAGTTTGAATCCTAGCTTTTCTCCTTGTGAAAGTCTAAGAACTGTTCAGTGCTGTATCAAAGTCTAGTTCACAGATAGCTGTCAGTCCACACACTGCTTTTAACTTGTAGCAAGCTAAGGGGCTTGTAGTAACATGTGCATCGACTACATCACCAATCACATGATTCGTCCTGCTGAATTTTCTTCAAAGGACAAGACTTTCTTAGTGAAGAAAATAGTGTGTTACCTGACAGTATAGTGTAAATTTCTTATTCCTTAGCTCATAGCAGAAATCATGGATTAGCATTGTGAGTTGCATTCATGCAGGACAGACAGCCACGTAACTACTCAGGGGCTTAGTTTCCTCATCAACTGCATGGGAATAATGATTCCTACTAAGTCAGTCAGAATTAACTGGGATTTGACAGGTAAGTTCACTCTCTGAAAGACTCACTATTAGTCTAGAGAAGAGGTTACTTCCAAAACAAGGTCCTGGCACACCCAATAGCAACAGGAATCTCAGGGTTTCATAGCTAAATCAGTTTATTAAGCTGACTGTGTTTCAGGGGACAGAAGAAACTCATTCCACACACATGCCATATTTCTGGCTCTTCACAGCTAGAGATCATTTATTTTTGACTCTCCAAGGGTATCAAATGCACTGTTCGATAAATGTTTGCAAACCTGCCTGAGGCAGATTTCACCTTGGGACTAGCTTTCCTGGCATCATTAGGCTGGAAACTTGTCCTGATATCTTATTTCTGATATATCCACATCCTGGCCTGCCTTTTTAGCATGGGTATTTAGGCTTAAATTTTTTAAAACCTACTTTAATAAGGGTTCTTAAATGGTTCACCCTCCCTTCTAGTTCACTTACCAGAGGTAGAGTTAATAGGAAACAGGGGATGTGTACCTGTTTAGAAGTAGTTCTTTGGGGCGATTCTAAACACAAATCAGTAGTGGTGACTCAATTCAGAAGAAATCATGAAGATAAGCTAAATTGGCACAAGTTCGTAGAAGTGGCAAGAAGTAGCTGGAACACCACCAGAAGTTCTTGGGCTCTTTTCTCTCTATGAAGTTATAACAAGCGAAGATCGGCAAAGTACAGCGAAGTGTTGCAAGGCGAACAAATGTAAGAGCATTCTCTCACTGCCTGGTGGGTTACATTTATATTCTCTTAAATAATCATGTGCTCTCTCAAGTGTCCACTCCAGAAAAATATCACATAAGACAACTTCTAGAAGAACACCATGTGTCTGTTCCAGTAAAATATCCTCTCACATGTCTGCATCAGCAAAACATCCTCTCATGAGACAGCTTGCAGAAAAATATCACATGACACAACTGAAGAAGAAATCAGAAATTTCCACTTTATGGATGATTGTTTTGTGAGCTGTCTACAGGTCTGTCTGTTTGAGACTCTAATTTCTTTCTTAAATCTCTTTTAGCAGTCTGGCATCTACAAGTACTCTGGGAGTCTGGGAAGGCTGTGAGTATCAGGACTCTAGCAAATGGTTTACAAAAAGTCAAGTGAACATTCTCCACTTGTTCACTTGTTCAGGAGAACATTCTTCTCAGGAAGTCATGAGTTCCTGGGGCTGGGACATACAGGATGACTTTTTCATGTAATCTTAAGGGAACCACAGGCAGGTTTGTGGAAGAAGAAATTTGTTGCATGCTGGTGACTTATAAACAGTTTTATCATGGTATGATATTTCTCCACTAAAAGTTAAATTTGTGTGTACATGTTCAGGTCTGTGTGCAGGTGCACATAGAGGTTGGAGGTTGAAGTAAGATATCTTTCTCAATTCTCTTCACTCTCTTTTCTTTTCTTTTCATTTTTCTTTTTGAAGCAGAATTTCTTATTGAATATGTAGCTGGCCCTAATCTAGCTCATTACCAAGCCCCAGAAATCTTTCTGACTTGACTTTTCCAGTGCTGGGATCTGGGATTACAGGTGCATGCTACTACACTGAGCCTTTTTATTTTCTGTGAGCTCTGAAGAATCAAACTAAGGTCTGTCTGCTTTGCATCAAGCACTTAATTAACTGAGCCATCTCTTTACCCTATACTAATACTTTTGTGTTTTTCTTTTAGGTAAATGACTATGTGCTTGCTTTAGGTTAGTTCTATAAAAATCAGGACTCTTTTTGATTAAAAAACATTAGAACACAAACAAAAGTAATGTGAGTGAAAAAGAGAATTTGTTTCCATAGCTGTGAGAGACAGAGAAGATGGTGTCCTGGAGTGTGACTGAGTCTGTGACTAAACAGTCTTCTTGAGACTCCTGTCCCTCAGCTCTGTGTTGTTCCTTCTGTTTCTTGTCATAAATAAGTTTTGTTATTTCTTCCGGTAGACATCTTTTCTCTGAGTAGTCATAACCTGACTGTAGGTTACTTTCTTGCATCTTGAAGTCCAAGATTATTGCTCTAATTTGGTTCCTGTTGCCATGATACACACCATAACCAAAAATAACTTGGAAAGAGAAGGAATTATTACTGCTTATAACTCCTGGGTCACCAGCCACCATTTAGGGAAGTCAGGGTAGGAAGTCAAGGCAGGAACTTGGGCCAAACATCATGGAAAAATGAGGCTTGCTGTATTGATCTCCGGTCCATGTTCAGTTGGCTTTTTTATACAGGCCAGGCCCACCTGCTAAGGATAGTATCCCAACAGTGGGGTGGACCCTCATATTTTAATTGGGAACCAAGAAAATTCCCTACAGAGATGCCCATAGGCCAATCTGATGGGAAGGGGAATTTTTTTCAACTGAGGTTCTCTCTTTCCAGGTGTGTCAAGTTAACAATCAAGATTAGCCATCACAGATATGGTGTTTTGAATGTGACTCATCCCCATAGACTTTTATATTTGAACAGTTGGTGCCCAGCTGGTGGTGGTAATTTGCAAAAGTATAGAAATGTTAGGAGGTGGAGCCTCATTGAAAGAAGTGGGCCTGGGAGTGGGTCTAAGGTTCTATGGCCTAGCTATACTTCCTACCATCTGTATGCTTTCTGTTTTACCAAGAGAAGATGTGAAGAATTCTAGATGCAGTTTGCCACCATGGCACAATACCCCCATGGCTTCCCCCTATGATGGACTGTACACCCCTTAAACTAGAGCCAAAATAAATCTTTCCCCACTCAAACCAGATGTTTTGCCACAGTACTAAGAAAAGCTGTTAACACAAGACCAGAGAACTTCTGATTCTGAGAACCTAATTTTAAAATGCTATTGTTACCTGTTTATCCTAGATTATAATGGAGAATGTCTTAGTCCCTATGAGATGCTGTAACAAAAATACTCGAGACCAGATATAAACAATAATAGTTACTGGTCACCATTTTGGAAGCTAGGAACTCTATGATCGGATGCTGGCAGAGTCATTGTTCCAGGAGTGCCCTCTTTCTCATTGTTGGCACCTTCTTACCATGTTATCACACAGTCAGTAGGGTCATGTCATCTCCATAGGCTCTTTTATGGAATAATTTAATTCATAAGGACCCTGTCTTTGTCACCTCTAAAAGGTCTATCCACAGCGGTATTGAGGATTGAATCTATGTTGTCACTCTTAGTTTCAACATGAACTTTGTGGAAATACAAATGTTCAGATAATGGCAGTCAGTTTTAATGATCAACTAGGGCTGTCTCATCTAACTCTCCCCCAGCTCACATCCCACTCTGCAAGACGGCCAGAATATTAAGGGACTGAGGCAGTATGATTTCCCAGAACTATGGAGTGTTGGGGAATATGAAGGTCTCCAGAGGAGGCAAGAGACTGTTAGAAATGAAGGGAAAGAGAGATGGGCCAATTAACAAAATGAATTCACACCATAGAAAACAGCTGGGGGGGGGGGGTGAAGGGCACACAAAACTTAACAGAACCCATGGTGGGAATTCAAACTCAAAGGAGCAGGGCCCAGATCTTGTTAATCACTCACCTTGCTCCATATTGGTCGTCATTTATTTAAGAATTTCTTAAGTCTTGCTTATTAAAGCTACTAACTCATCTCGATCTGAGAGAAAAATCCATATCCCCTACAATTTCAATTGCAAGCATGCATTTCTTGTCACTCTGCTGATATTGCCGATGCATTCAATTGTTCAATCTCTCATTTAAAATGTCTCTCAACATATCTGCTACAGAATAGATATCTAGTGAATATTACTTATTTCTTTCATTTTGATTTAGGCTATTATAATAACATCTCATTAAATATTTATATTAACCTAATATTATAATGGCTGTGATTGTCCCATGAAGCAACTGACACTTGGAATCATCTGGACCTGCCTGGGATTTGTAACTAAAGGACATGGAGCATTGTCTCTTCTCCCATGAGTTGGCCATGTTCCTTCTCCTTAGTCACCTATACTTTTCTCCTAAAATCACTTTTAATAATCTGAGATCAACCCTCTTGACTTTACGTAGGCTTGCCCAACACAGCCTGATTTCAGGGATGATCCATGCTAGTTATAAAGCCTCCATTGTGGAAGGACCTCATATTCCTAGGACTCCGAGAGTGGTGCAAGTCTGTCATTACAACCCAATGTCATACACCAACATTTCCCTGCAGATATTTCTTCTAAAAAACAGATACCTCCTCTTGTTTAATTTGAGAGGAATGCACAAGATCAGGCTTGTTTCCAGCAGCTCCATTAGGTCCTTTGTTGGTGGCTCCTTGTTACTAATCACCCCCTCCTGAGTCGCAGAGGATGTCAGTGTTACTGAAACACCAGGTCACCTGATTTCTGCTGTTGCTAGTTGTCTGTGCTTGTTCATCTTCTACCACCTACCAAGATGCTCATCTTCCTTGTGTGGGGCTGGCCAGCTTGAATGCTTTGAAGCACACAGCAAGACTTTTAAAGAGACATAAACAAATATGGCATTCCCTCTGAGAAAAGCAATGCCAGTGATTTTTCTTCCTCTCTTTTCTGGGAGTCTTAATTCTCACGGAGGTGCAGGAGGCTTAGAACGGACTTTATACTTGTAAGAGGGCCAGAAAGCTCCATGGGCCAAGGGTCTTCGTCCTATCTCTTTCTTTATATTTTCACATTTTCTTCCCTCCTTCCCTCCTTCTAGTCTCCTTTCCTTGCTCATTTAGCGTCTGCCATTTCTTAGATTCTTGTTAGACATAGTTGGATATTTCAGCTTCAAGGAACAGCTTCCATGTAAGGATCGTTGTCCCACATGACAAGAGCTCTCTGCATCACTGAGTTGCAGGTTGCTGATCCAGTAGTTCAGGTTATTATCACGTTTGTCCTGATTGCTGGCTTGGTGTTTATATTGGAACTCTTGTAAGGCAGCTTTCAGAGCTTTTAGTGTTGTAGGCAGTTTTCCATTTAAAAAACGTAGTGAACAGAAGTGGGGACTTTCTTGTTTTTTGTTTTTGTTTTTGTTTTTGTTTTTTGCCAAATTTTTATTTTATTTTTTGCTACTTTATTTACATTTCCAATGTTTCCCCCTTTCTAGGTGTCCTCTTTGGAAACCACCTATCCCCTCCCCCTCCCCCACCTCTATGAGGGTATTCCACCTCCCATCCACCCACCCACTCCTGTATTCCCACCTTGACATTCCCCTTTACTGGGTCTTTTTTACCAGTGAAGGACATTCCACGCATACCAAAGTCACTCAATTTTCTCAATATTGGTAATACTTCATCTACATATGAATTTGACTAATGTTGAGTCTTTCCTTCTCAATGGTCAGAATTTCACACCAGATCCTTTTCTAAGCTTTTCAGGGCACATAAAATATGTACATTGCACTAAAATACACAGGGCATACGCCTGGGAGAAGAGCTCACCTGGAAACAATCACTCAGAACGTGAAGCTGAACAAAAATCTGACTTCTGTCACTAAAAGACTGTCTACTTTATAAAAGAAACTGCTTTGTCTTGGTGCCTGGCATGGCTTGTCATTCTTCCTTGGTAGTTTTAGATTCTCCTCTAAAGAAAGCGTGGTTAGCATATGTAATGTCTGCTTTGCTGTATCTGTCAGACTCCTGGTTGCAGATTCCTGGGGGCCATGTTTTAAAGTCTTTATCATCAACGTGACATTGGTGGGGGTTCCCAGTGGATCATCAGTGGGCGCATGCTCTTAAGAAGTAAAAGTGTGCCCAATCTTTCTTCTTCCCTTCCACCTCTCCACTGCCCCAAAATACTGGGGCCAGCAGAATTTGAACTTGGAGCCACAGTATATCTTTCTTCTTTATAACTTGATGTTAATCAAGAAACTGTAATAGAAATAGTTAATGTAATCTGTCATAATCAATAGAGTATACATATCTTTCATGTTTGTATAGTACATGTTTGTCTTGAGACTCTAATGAGAAACCTTCACTTAGGTGCTTGGATCTTCTTTATAGCATTCCGCCAGTGAGATACCTCTTGGACATCACAGAAGCTCTTTCATAGAACACCAATGGCTTATGCTCTAAGATCAAGAATCGACAAATGGGACTTCATGAAATTGCAAAGTTTCTGTAAGGCAAAGGACACTGTCAATAGGACAAAACGGCAACCAACAGATTGGGAAAAGATCTTTACCAATCCTACATCCAATAGAGGGCTAATATCCAACATACACAAAGAACTCAAGAAGTTAGATTCCAGAAAACCAAATAACCCCATCAAAAAATGGGGAAC
>CM052703.1:6198466-6214639 GCA_028551405.1 Uromys caudimaculatus
CAGAAGCTGGAAACAACCCAGATGTCCCTCATCAGAGGAATGGATACAGAAAACGTGGTGCATTTACACAGTGGAATACTTCTCAGCTATTAAAAGCAATGACTTAATGAAATTTGCAGGCAAATGGATGGAACTTGAAAATATCATCCTGAGCGAGGTAACTCAGTCACAAAAGAATGAACATGGTATGTACTAACTGATAAGTAGATATTAGCCGAAATGTTTGGAATATCCAAGTTTCACTTTACAGTAACAGCTGGACTGAGAGTGAGGTCCCAGATGGAGGAGTTGGAGAAGGGACTGAAGGAGCTGAGGGAGTCTGCAGCCCCATGGAGGGAGCAACAGCGTCAACGGGCCTGACCCCCCCACCCCCACCCCCGTCCTCCTGGAGGCTGGACCACCAACCAAAGAATACACATGGAGGGACCCATGGTTCAGACCACATATGTGGCAGAGGAGGGCCTTGTTGGACATCAGGAGGAGTAGAGGCCCCAGTAAAGGGGAATGTCAAGGTGGGAATATGGGAGTGGGTGGGCGGGTGGGCAGGAGGTGGAATTCCCTCATAGAGGTGGGGGAGGGGGAGGGGATAGGTGGCTTCCAAAGAGGGGAAACATTGGAAATGTAAATAAAGTATCAAAAAAAAAAAAAAAAGAAAGAAAGAAAGAAAGAAAGAAAGAAAGAAAGAAAGAAAGAAAGAGAGCCTGCCATGCTTGCTCGTCCACTCCTCTGATCCCAGCTCTATATCTAGGCTTTATGGAGCTTAACTAAGAGTCATGGCAGTGAGTCCCAGCCTCTGGCGCATGTTGTGGGCACTTGTTAGAAGGTCTCATGTGAGCCGATCAAAGGCCAGTATCTACAGAAAGCCCTTGTTATGCATAGTATCCTGTGCCTTCAAAAGTTTCCAAGCTAGTGGAAATCACACAATTTAGATTAGTTAGTGGGGGAAATTTACAATAGTTCTTTGAGTTTTAAACTTTTCTGTCAATGTACTAAAGGTTCTTATAGTCACTTATAAATGTATGCAGAGATGTAAAAAATAAAAAATTATTTAGTACAATGTTGCTCTAACTATTAGAAATACTGAAAATTAAAGGGGTTTATTTCTTATAAAAAGCTGTGAAGATCAACATGAGCAGTGCCTGTCTCCTTGCCCTTGTGCAAATTGTAAGGAAACACTTCTGGTTTGTTTTGATTTATTGCTGTATTCCTCTTGGTTTGGATTAGTTCTGACATTTTGTCCTTTGTAGTTGCGACACTGAGAGATAATTTTGAGAGTTCTTTTACTGTGAAAGTTTTTAACGTGCCATTTTTCTCCAGGAAAATGTTCGCTTTTCATCACAAGCCTTTCCTTCATATGCCCAAAGTGGGTCTTCACTGTGTCCCCCTCCACAGGATGAGGCCATTACCTAGCAACCAAATGGCCATGCCCATGATTGGCTCTCAGATTCTGTCAATGCAGATTCAAAGTTCACTTGTACTCTCTTCATTATTTTCTCTCTTCGTTGTGCTTTTACTCTTTACAACTCTCTATTTTGATTATGCGTTTTTATAAAGTTCTTGTGGGCTTACCATTACAAATCAAGGTGGTAAGACTCCAATGTACTCTGGTGATTGTACATAAGTTAAATAACTGATGTGGATTGACCCATCAACACAGACTTTGCAAGATGCTACTGGGTTGTTCTCTTATTAGAGGGTATAGTTTATTTAAACCATAGTTTCTAGAGTGAATACTTTGGCACAAAAGTTTATACTTTATTGAGTCCTTCACAGTTAACTACATACAAATGAAGCTATGTTGTTAAGGCATTGATGTTACAGTAGCTAAGACCTGTGCAGGTCACAAATTGACCTAATGAACGATGCTGGATTGTATTTCTTCTATCAACTCTAGGCATCTGTGGTATTTCTGGTTTCTGCAAAGAAGGTACTGAACAGGGGTTCATCAAATGCCTATCCCTGGCAAATATGCCTGTGGCTAGCTTTAGGAAAGGCTGCACCATTAGCCTTGAGTCTGTGCAATGAGCACAGCCTGGAAACAGCTGCTAATAAATGAGATGCAGTTTGATGCAGCAATAGTGAGAAGCTTTAGTGTCATTATCAAAAGTAATAGGGGCAGGCGATGATCTGTGTGACAAGCCATGGTGGTGAAGGGGACAAATGTCAGACTACATGCTGTCTTTCCTTCACGGTGTCTAGTGCTTCTATAAATGAAAACTAACTCTTTGTGACTGCTTTGGCCTTTAGTTTCAGCACAGGTCAATCTGATTACAGAAGTCTGGAGATTGCAGCTCATCTCTTATTGGGCCCCATTTTGGCCCTGGTTTGGGCTTTGAGGACAAACTTGAGCCTAACTCGAGTTTGTGCGGCCTTGTGGGAGAGCCTAAGCCTGGCTCGAGTTTTGAGACCTGTCTCAGTCACTTCCTTATCGGGGTGACTCAGCAAGACCTGTTTGACTCTGCCTCTGTCCCACCATCTCTGATGTGAAGCTTTGCCATTGGCCCTGTCAGTCACCCCTTACACTCTGTCACCCTTCCCCACCTCCTATGTCATCTCTACCCATACCTAAGTGCCCACCTCCTTGCCTTCTCTATATAAGCAAGAGCCTAGTTTAATAAAGTGAGTTCCTGCTTTGACTAGACTCCCGACCTGGCGTGTTTCTTTTGGGCCATCGACACTCGCCATCCCACTCAGCTCGGACAGACCCAGCTGAACTGGGTTCTCTCCTTTCTACTGCTGGCAAGGAGCAGACAATCTCTTGCTTACTCTGTAGCCAACCACAGAGTCTCAGTTGCTCACCTGCATCCTTTTCTTCCATTGTCTTTAAAGCCCTTCTCCCTGTCAAGGGCATGGTGTAAGCTTCTTGGCATCCTCAGAGGTGAACTGAGTCCAGCTCTGAAGTAGCTTCAATTAGCAAAGAAAGTTGTGGGCTTGGTGACATTGAAGCTCATTTAGACACCGACTTTTTCTTTTAATAAATCCAGAGTACAGCCATTGATGTTTCTTGTGTGTGTGTCTACTTAATTACATGCTTCTTCTATGTGACAAAAGGAGCTATCATTTTATGAGCACAGCTTTGAGAGTCGGACAGGGCTGAGTTGGAGGCTAGCCTTGGTCCCTGATGATGCTTGGGGTCTTTTAGTGCACACCTCCACTTTTCTCCACATAAATGGGTACATTAGCTGGGTTAAAATAGCAATGCAATGTATGTCTAGAATCTATACCTGCCTGAGCCTATGCAATATCTGTAATATATGGGCACTACTAACCAAAAAACATGATCAGTGAGTTAAAAATGACTTTAACGGTCTTACATACATCAACCTATTGGCTCCATACACCATTTCAGTTCACACAATGAGTACGAGAAGAGCTCAAAATGTTCTTTCCCCAGTGTTTTTTTTTTTTTTTTTTTTTTTATTCCAGTGTGCACCTAGCTCAGTTGTAGTGGTTAATTCATCCTCTGTATCCAGCATAGCTTCCTCTTGGCTCAATTTATCTACCTTTATGTGAGTATGTGATGCTGATGTTACTGATTTATTTTTGCATATACTTCATTATTAGAAGTCTACTCAGATCATTTATAAAGCTGGGACTACAAAAGAAAATAAGAAAAATGAGTAAGTAATGTTTCCCCTTGGGTCTCTGTGATGCCAAGGGATACTGCCCTCCTGTAAATAATGCTTCCCCTTGAGACTCTGTGGTATCTACAGAATCCTGCCCTTCTGCCTGCATTCCTTCTGGACTGATCACACGTGATGATTTAGAACAATCTCATTTAGCTTTGCTTTTTTCTGCATTCATGTTGTTGACACCAGAGAAGGGGCATCATGTCAACAATGTCTGAACATCAAACTCTCCTCTTCCCCACAGGCAACTGGGACCATATATGAATGGAATTTAAGGCTGCAGAAAGAATGCTTTATTTTCATCGAGATCTTTGTTGATTCTTCCTGGGTGCATTTTGTTTTATTCAGGTTGAGGTCCTAGCTGGGTTCTGACCAATTTTATAAGAGGAGAAATGATGGTGATCTATTGGCAGGCCTGGCCATGAGCCTTTCTTCCAGGACATTGATACTACTGAGTCTCCTCACTGTGTCAGTGTGTGCATGGGTTTCATGGCCATCTACAGAAGCATGGGGGGGGGGGACTCTCTGCCCAGCAGTCATCCATTGCTTATTAGCTCCTTGGCTACTAGAACAAAAACCATATTTTTAAATGAAAAATTATAATATGAAACAGAATTATGAGACGAAAGAGAATTGAGCTACCAAGTTTCCACGTGGAAGAAAAGCCATCCCATAGGATAATCTGACTCTGATTAAGAGAATAAGAAAGCAAAGCAAGTAAACGTGTGAGCATCCAGGGCATGTTTGTTACTGTCATGTAACTGACTTGGTACCACATGAAACACTTCCCCATTTAACTCATGAGACTTTCATAGGAATAAAGATGACTCTGCTTATGTCAATGTTTTCTAAATTGTGCATCAAGGCAATGTGCAAAGGTAGCGCATTATTGCATTACTTACAGAATGCTTATAAATCTGAAAATCAAGAGACCAGATTCTGGCATGAGTTGCAGGCTGGCATCCGCAGCACCGTCATTTGTAAGATTGCACTCTAATCCTTGTCATGACTGCCTCCTGAGGTTACTGAGAGTTGCAAATGAAATCATGGATGTGTAAGAACATTGAAACAGTAAAGTTATGCCAAGGAGAAGAGACTGTAATTACTACGGAGGCTCTAATCTCCCTTGGGAATACCATTTCCACAAAGTCAGGGATGCCATTCTGCAGTCCCCATGTGTTAACTCTTTCCTAGAATGTAAGACCAGACTTTTGCTCAGCAAAGCGTGAGCTCAAACTGCCTGGATGCCATGTGGAATGCTTGGCAGGCATTTTCTGCCTGGAGCAGCTGCTGGGATCCAAAAATAAAGGTGCCTGTGAGTCTCAGCACAGAACGACTGGGGAGGGGGGATGCAAAGGTTTCCTTCCTCCTGATGACAAAGGCCCATGACTAGGAAGAGGCGAAAGGTCATGCTTCATTCTGGGAAGACCCCAGCTTCCCCACAGAATCTGAAGAGCCAGGGCACAACTGCTAGCAACATACCCAGCTCTTGTAAGTGTCAAAAGGAACTGGCAGGCCAATGGTTCTGATCCACTCCATATGAGGACTTTGAAACTCCCTGGGCAAAGCTGCTTTCTTTTTATCTGCTGCCTTTGTTTCTCATCAAACATCAACTGACAGATAATCTCATGGCACAGGGTGGGGCAAAAGTTAGTGCTGAGCTATATAGTCTCCCTCGCCCCTTCCCCGTATGCATGAACATACACATATACGTGCATGTGCTGTTGTATAAATGAAAAAGCTGACATGCTGTTTTGATAGAACAACGGAAACATAGCAAGCAGTTCACAGAGAAGAGTGGAGGACCAAAGTTCCCTAAGCAAGCTTCCTGAGTGGAGGCAGGACTTTTCCTTGGAGGCCAGGAGTTAAGCACATGTGCATAGTCGTTGTTCTTACTACACAACAGGCACTCCCCTAAGCACATCCTGAGTATTAGCTTGTTAGCTATAAAACTTTGTGACATATATGTGATCATCACCCCGTCCTACAAAGGAGGAAACAGAGGCACACACATATAAAGCTCTAGGACACAAAGATAAGTATCAAAGCCAGGATTCAAACCTAGGCATCAGCTTTCACTATGCAGGCTGTAAACACTGAAGTCTGCTACTTTGCAGGAAAAGGCATAGAATATAATATATGTGGTGACCTTTTCAGGCCCTCAGGACCACTTATACCCTGGACTCTCTGCCTTGGGCTCATCAGAAGAGAGTTGGCTAATTAAAGACACACACATACACCCCACTTCTTGAACATTGTATTGGATATATATATATATATATATATATATATATATATATATATATATATATATATATATATATATATATATATATATATATATATATGACAATGTCGTGATTGTGACTTACAGAAATACAGTGTAAATCCCACTAGCTAATTCTGCTCCTAGAAACCGCCTCCTTTGATGGGGTCTCAAGCAACCATTGAAGTAAGTACATCAGAGACCCCATGGCTCATAACATGGGAAACCAGCCCCGAGTGAACTCATTATCCATCACCTGACTGTAAAATAATAAACAAAAAGGAAACCCTCAGGACGTGTGCTATTAGTTTGGGGTTCTAAGGCTTCTTAGCATATTTTCATAAATATTCATATTTTCAGCATACATTCATTGCTCATCACGATGCTTATATGCACCTCATTAATTATCAGTTGCCTTAGGCATTTACTTGAAGACCATCAAGTACTGTGTAACCAAGTGGAGCTGAGAAATTACTGTTGTGAGGAGTCTGGAAAAAGCAAAGTGTGAGATTAGCAATTAGAATGTGTTTCCCACTTTTCCTGCTGACTGGCCCCTCATTTTATAATGCAGTAAGCATCAAACTGCAGCTGAGTCTCACGGAGACCACTCCTTAGGCTGGTCACTTCCACCTTCCAACTGGGTAGTTTCCTATCATCTTCTGTTTTTATTAAGGCAGAAGTGTAGCCCGGAGACCACTTCTGTCTGCTTTAATTGGGAATGCCTTATTGAAAGCCGGGCACCCCAGCTCCAGCACAGGCTGCTGAGTTATAATTTGTGCAGGAGATGCCCTGATAAACTGGCTGCATGGACCAGCTTATACCTATCAACTCAGAGTCTCTTTCATTCTCAAAAATAGTATGTCTCTCTCTCTCTCTCTCTCTCTCTCTCTCTCTCTCTCTCTCTCTCTTTCTCTCTCTGTTTATGTATGGGTTATAATATAAATGCGTATGCATTTTTGGGGGGCTAATTTGCTTGGCTTGTGCAGGTATGGGTGGAAGACAGAGGCTGACTTTGTGCTGTTGACTTTGTGCTGTGTTCCTAAGTGGTTTCCCCACCTTGGTTTTTGAACCATGGTCTCTCTGCATATTGCAGTTCCAGGTTAACTGACTGGTCAATGAAGCCCCTGGAGCTACCCGTCTCTGCACTCTAAAGACAGGGTGATGGGCATGAGCCCATTTTTTCCATGGTTGCTGGGGATCCAGACTCACTTTACCCAATGAGCCATCTCCCCTATCCTGTACTGTGGTTTTAATAACGAACAAAGGGACGTGTGCTCTATGGGTGGGGCTCCATTTTAACACATGCCTCTGTTGGTTCTTACATGGGTTAACATATGAAAACAACTGATATTACAAGTGTAGATGGGTTGGATGGAGGAAGACTTGGTGATGATGAATTTGGTAAGGACACAAAGCACTATTAGCTGTTATTTATCAAAATAATTATTACAAATATCAGAAGAATTCTGCAGAGGAAAACTTGCACAATATGCTTTATAAATGCTATTAATAATATCACTAGGCCAATTTCTATGAAATCTTGCAAACCATCACAAAAGAGAAGGATCCCATGAAGACAGGTAGGCCTGCATACAATGCCGTGAGCTATTTTAGGACAGCATCCACAGACAGGTTATCATAGATGGACCTCCTAGCACCTGTCTGTAGTCCTCTGAGTTGGAAGCAGAAAACAGAACCTGACAGCCTCTGGACCACAGACTCGCACAGGCATGTTCTCTTCTGGGCAGTGATATGTTCAAGTTTTTGTTACTTGCAGACTTTTAAAAGCTAAAGGATTTCATGATTAAAGCCCAAAGTGATATTTCTATCTTCTCTTAAAAACTCAGAGAGATGAGCAAGGAAGGACTTTATTTTTACTAGGCACGAGTTGACAGCTAGGGAGTGGCCTGAGTTTCTTTGTAACCACAAAGCAGTCTACTTTATTGTTTTTTCTTGGTCTGTCTGGCTATGGTCATGATGCTTCTCCTATGGGACCTGTAAGTTCCAAACTTGGCTGCAGATAGGAATGGTGCTGGGAGGGAGAGAAGAGAGGAAGAGAGAAGAGGAGAGGAGAGAAGAGGGAATGGGAGGGGAGTAGAAGAGAGGAGGAGCAAGGGCAAGAGGAGAAGATAAGGAAGGAGGAGAGGAGGGGAGGGGAGGAGAATGGAGTGGAGGGGAGGAGGGGAGGGGAAGAGGGGAGGGGAGAGGAGGAGGAAGGAGGGGAGGGCAGGGGAGGAGGAAGGAGGGGAGGGGAGGAGTTGAGAAGAAAAGCAAGGAGGAGAGAGGAAGGAAAATGAGTGGAGAACAGGGAAGGGGTAGAGGAAGAGAAGGGAAAGGAGAATTGACAAAGGAGGAAAGGACAAAGAAGGAAGGACAGAAGAGAAGGGGAAAGAACAGAGGTGGTAGGAGGAGAAGAGGTGAAAAAAGACAAAAAAGGGAATGTAAGAAGAAAGAAAAAGAAAGAAAAGGTGAGTCTGCACCTACTGTGGGAGGTGGTTGAAGAGCCTCTGAGGTGAGGCCCTGTGGTTTTCCATCTGTTCTGGTGACTTTGTGTCAGAGGGTGTGAGAGCCAATGGCTCCCCTCTAGTTGGTTGAACTTTCCAGAAGCTGCCTCAACAGAAGATCTGAGAGCAGTTCTCAGAAGTGCTCTGGGGTGCTTGAGGACTCATCTACCATGGTGTTGGTTGGGAGTCTTCTCCCATCTAGCCTTGAGACACTGCCCTGGGAATTCTGCTCAAGTGGGCTAGGGTAGAGTTAGGCTCTTCATATTGAAATGACATTTGGAAGCAGGCCCACCTGATGGGCTACTTCTCAGAACCTCCTTCTGTGCTTCCTCTCCATGCAGTGAAAATAAAGGCAAGCTCAGGCAATCCAGTCATCTCAGATCCCAGAGAAGGAAGGTCAAGGCTATAGGCATCAAATATTCCCTGAGAATGCTCAGTAGGCACTGCTTTTGGAAAACATCCTTGGCATTTGAAAAGACTTTTGTTCACAACTTTCTCCCTGTTTTTTCAAGATACTGACTTCTGAAAACAGCTGGTCGCCCTGTGATGAGCTGCCATGTCTCTGACATTAAGAGTAAGGAACGTGTCTGAATCACGGATAACTCTTCCATCACTGCCCATTGGATGCCATTTGGAATTTCAAAAAAGCTGTCTCTTGTCATGATAAAATCATGTAGATAGAAACTGATCAGTATAAAGGACATGGGCTCCTTCTGACTTTGATTTAATTTGCTATAAGCAGCTTAAAGTCCTGGTGGGCGTCTTATTTTTACAGTCCAAATATTGGTGAGGAACAGAACTAGGAAATGAATAAATTCTGAGATCAATGAGTTAACAGGCTCATCTAGAAGGCGAGCTCTCATCCAGATGGGAAGTTAAATGTCTTTCACTTTCTCTTCTGTGAGGTACTGATGTCTTAGTAGTCAGCTTGGAGTCATCTCAAGTCACAGGCTGCTCCATTCACATTCTCAGGATCTATCATGAGAGGACTCTGGGTGTCCCTTGGAAGTGTGTAGAAGATCTTCGTCCTAAAATCTCAGCTTGCAGTCTAGCTCTAAGAAGGCCTCTCTGGTCATGTGGGGAATACTTTCAGCCTCTCCAGGTGTTCACTCTCAGAGTTTTCACGTGCTACTAGCAACGACGATCACGCTGTCCTCCCTTTAGCAGCTCTCCACCTTCCCCATGCTGAGAGCCTTTAATACAGTCCCTCAGGTTATGGTGACCCCAGCCATAAAATTATTTCATTGCTACTTTTAAATGTAATTTTGCTACTGTTATGAATCAGAAATATCTGATATGCAACTCCAAAGGGGTCATGACCCACAGGCTGAGAAGCACTGCTTTAGGGCAAGCCACTGTGTAGCAAAGCTCCTGGGAGACATTTTACACACCTTACATCAATGCTTCCTGTCCAGGGTCATCTTCCCCTCTGACTGTTCCAGTCTCATAGCCTTCCTTGTTTTTTCTGGTGAGCATTACTTCAACCCTCAGGCTCTGCATATTTTATCCTCTCTGACTAAAATGTTCTCTCCTGTTTGCCTATATCTCCCTCTCAATCTCTCTCTCTCTCTCTCTTTTTTTTTTTTTTTTTTTTTTTAGCTCTATGCCTCTTACATTACCTTTGAAAACCTCAGTGTCTGGGATATTCTCTAAGAACACATTCTATTATACAGCCTCAATAGGTCTAATCCACTATTGAGATGCATATGAATCCTGGTGTGTTCCAACACGGCATTTTGTAGACATGCCTCTCAGCAGCACCGCATAGTCACCACAGTTTAGAACTAACCGCCACCACTGGATCCTGGCTCTCACTCTCTCACGGTTAGAATGAAATAACTCTTATTTTCACTGTCCAGATATTGGTGAGGAGCAGAGCAAGTAATGGAACTCTTACTTGAGTAAGTTAATGAAATTCTCTCTCTCCATTATCTTTTTTTTCCCAGTCCTAGAATTCAATAACTTGGGAATATGCTAGGTAAGTGCCTCACCTGCGCTTTACCCCAGCCCCGTTACCCCACCTTTAGTTGAGAGCAGCATGTTACCCATCTAACAGGCATTTTATATGATTGGCGGTGAGACATGTAAGGAACTGTCTTTAGTAGTTACATACACAAATTATTTTACTGAGGTCAAAGCTTTTAACATTTTATTCACAAATTTATTCCCCTTATAGTTTTTCCTTAGCACCTATAACTGCTTACAAATATTTGATAAATTCATTGATGATAGTACCTCAAAAATCATTACATCAATGACTACCAAAGATATACTTTTATGAAAGAAATGGATATATAAATAAATATTCCCTCTCCCTTGTGTTTGCAGGTATATCAAGTTGGGAGAGCATTTGTCTGTAGGTAGGGTAAGATTTTGTATTATTTCTACCTAAAGTAGAAAAAAATAAAGCTATTTTGTTCAATTTCTCAAAAATTTTTCCTATCATAGAAGGCCTATATGGAATTACTCTCTCATATGTAACAGCTAAAATCAGACCAAACAACAGCAAGACAGACAGGATACACGAATCACTGTCTTTGCAGATATCAGATAAAGGCAATGAGCAATGCACATATCAGAAGCATGGATCCTCTAGTTCCTAACTTGCTGGCTGGAGAGCTTTTAGACTGCAGTGTAGAGCAGGCCTCCGGGTACAGTCCAGCATTCTAGAGTGAGTGTACAGTTGCTAGCTACCTGCAGAGTTCAAAGTAGAATGCTTGAGACAGAGCCCAAGAGAGGAGAGAGATCCTGTGGAAAGAGAACTCTAGACCTGGAGTAAGATCGCTTGAGCATTCATCTGGATGTCTTATGAACATGACTTTAGACTGGAGAATGAGCCACCTCAAAAGCTTCAGATGAACTGCTGTCAAATCTCACTCAAGGGTGGACAGAACTCAGACTCTCAGCAGTCTGAGAAGAAGCTTCACAGTCTACAGAGTCTTAGGTGATTCAGAAGTGTGTGTCACAGTAAGGAGGCACAGTATGGCCCAGGGTAAATAAATGCTGCTCTCATTCCCACTAAAGCCATCTTAAGACCAGGACTTAAGAGAATTCCACTATCTGTAAAAACTAACTACATTGAAGAAGAAGGCATAAGATACTTTATGAGTAAACTCCAAACAGATCGTGGGCCTTGGAATAAGACTTGAAGCCTTGAAACTTCTAGAACAACATGCAGGAACAATCCGTTATGACCCTAGCTTGGGCAAAGATATCCTGGATATATCACCAATAGAGTAATCAATAAAAACAAAGCATAATTAATTTGAATTTTATTAGAATAAGGAACATCTCTTCTCTGAAAGTCACTGTTGGCATGGAGAAAAATGTTGTAAAAGTTTGGTGTTTTAAAGAACTTATGTCCACAATGGGTAAAGGATCCTTAAATCTCAGTGATAAGGAAAAAATATAATTAAAATAGACAAAAGTTTGAACAGCTACCTCATCCTAGGAGATAAGATGAAAACCAGGCATACAGAAAGACTCTTAATGCAGTCGGACATGAAGAAAATGCTACATGCGTCTGAAATTGTCCTAGGTTGAAAACACAACTTCAATTGTTGGTGTGGGTATAGAAAACTAGAATGCTCACACCTGAAGTGGTAAATTGCAATTCTGCTCTGAACTCCCCTCAGGCGGTGAATGCTTTTTGCTACCACCTGCCAAAATGCTCTGGATTTGTGAATGAAACACACACACACACACACACACACACACACACACACACACACACACACACACACACACACACACACAGAGCCTTATGTTTAATATGCCCTAAGCAGCTCAAAGGCAAAGACTGGGCCACTCTTGCTATCCCAGACCCAATTGGGCAAGTAGCTCCTGAGGCAGCTTCCCTGACACTTCAATGGCTGGATGCTTTCCCTCCTGCTCCCTCAAGTCTGATCTCTCTGCTTTCCTGTCATGGTGATTCTCAAAACTCCTTCTCTCCTGCTCCCTTGCCCTGGAAAGCTAAAGTCCCTGCTCTGTCCTCTTGCTCAACATTGGCTACCAACCACTTTATTTCACCAATCAAAGCCAGCTGGGGGCAGGAACCCTCAGTATCTTTCAGGCAGACATGCTGACTTCCATGTAATTTTGGGAGCTGAATTAACACAAATAACATTAGAACCAATCCGCAACACACACCCAGATTGAGATTGAAGTTGCTTAGCTATTTTGGCAATGGTTTCCTAACTTTTTGATCTAGGATTCAGTGTCTCACTGTTTGCACCTCTTGGCTTTGGTTCCTCTGTGTCAAACATATTCCCAGACAGATTTACCTTTTTTTCACATTAACCAAGACAGAGCAGAAGTAACTATTCATAACTTTTTAGGTATAATCTTAGCAGACAGAATGTGAATCTTCATTAAATCAAGAAAAATACTTTAAATCTCATTGGCTCTGTTGGTCACAAGTGATGTCTCCAATTAACTAGGCCAGGGTAAATAATGCCAGATTTTCCTGACCTAACATTACCTTATCTCTAAACTTAGTGGTAGAAAAAACTCCACTCAAAACATAACCAGAGCAAGTTTAGAGATGAGATTTACCAGGAAAATTGGGGTATGGCTCCACACGTCTCAGAGAGCTGCAGACCATAAACCCAAAACCAAATGTAATAAAACACACAAATACATTTTCTGACAAAATACCACTAAAATCATAATCCCTAGCTGCACCGTAACTACCCTTCGAGTATTACCCAGACAAAAGGTTACAGAAGTGGACGGGCCTGGTGTCAGTGCTGTAGCTATTCTAGCAATATTTTAGATAGTGCATGTATTTTTAAGTGCCATGATCTAGTATATATTAGACATAAATACACTTGCTTTATTGCACAATTCAAACATTTTTCCATAGGGGAAAAAAACCCATATTTAATTTTATAGTTCCAAACTACCTTTGATGTTCAGCTTGATAAGATTATTGAATGCAAGAAAGCAGAATGTGTAGAGATGAGAATGAACATAGGAAAGAAATCAAAACAACTTCTTTGTGATTTTATTTTTATTGATCACATTCCATGCACCAAGCACCCGAGTTCATTGTTTGTTGCTGGTGGCCAGTGTAGAATATGTCTTCCATTTGACCATGAACTGCTAGCCAAAAATGTTCCAGTACTCCTGAATGCATACACACACACACACACACACACACACACACACACACACACACACACACACACACACGTAGGGGACACACATGCATACACACAGACACATAGAAACACTCACAGCTGAAGACCAACACAGGCGCATCTGAATCTTCTGGGATGTCTTGGTCTCACTAGATAGAATAAAGGTGAAATCAGGAAAGCTAATCTTTAGAAAGTTTTCTTTTAAACTCTTCCCTCCATCTGTCACAAGAAATAAATGAGCTTCTACTTATTTATTTACTGTCTAAATCTTTTTCTTTCTCAAAGCTCAGCAGGGAGAGCACAGGATGACAAAATCCACTCTCTTCTCCAGCAGGAGAGTCACAAAGCAAAGATAGAAGGAAGCCTTTTCTCCCTTCCCTTAAGACCTTGGAGGAGTTTCTGGTCTTCACTCTTTATTTTGCAAATGGGAAAGTTTAGTACAGTTTCTCAGGAGCAAGGTCACATCACAGAGCTAGAAATGAGGAGGGAACTGGAACCTTATGAGGACAGAAATTTACCTGCACTCTGGGTGCAAGATGTAATAGAACATTTATTCGTCCGTTTATACACTATCCATGTTCCCTTTGAAAGAACCTTCATTTCAGTCACAAAGGAGCGTGGAATAGAATTGTGTCTGTCCAACCAGTTCTTTGTACTGTGGTAAGCAAGGGAATGTTGGCTGCCAAGAATAAACTAGATTGGTCACGGGAAGCTGACGTTACAAGGTCCGCCTCACTGTAAAGAAAGGTGGACCATCAGAAGTTCTCAGAACTTTTTCCAGACAGAATTTAAACTTGTAGGCACTGTCAAGAGTATTTAACATCATTTTTTATATTCCTTATCAAAAGGGCCATTGACCTACTTGCCTGTTACCCTTATGGAGAAATTAATTCATGAAGCTCCTAGATAGGTCACCTTCCCCAGTGCACAGATCTTTGCATACCTGGTTCCAGGCAATGGCACTGATCCATCGAATTCTCCATAAAGAATCTGAGTTAAGTCTCAGGGACCATATAGTCAGAAGGTAATGTGGACTGAAGGCAGAGGGTCATAATGTGCAGAAACTGTAAAAAGCTCGTAAGGTTCCTGGCAGATGCAAATGTTGAACGTGGACTCTGTTTCTGATTTGCCAGTTTTACCGTCCCAAAGGCACAATTGCCCTTTCTGGGACTTTCATGGTATCTGTGTGTTTTAGGCTACCCAGGCTGCCATAACAAAATACCACAGGCTCCTAGCCATTACTTGTTTCATCCCTGTCTGGGGGCTGAATGTTGACATCATTAGTCTTGAGCAGTGCTGTCTTCCTGGCTTATCGGTAGCCACGTGTTCACGTTATACTTACATGGCAGGGACAGGGTGGAAGTGAGCATTCTGATGTTCCCTTCTCTTATAAAGGTAATGATTCCACCATGAAGCCTCATCCTCAAGATCCAATCTAATCCTATTCATCACTCAAGGCCCCATTTCCAGATAGTATTCCATTGGGGATAAAGAGTCAATAGATGGACCTACGAAATACAAGTAGTCTCCAGCAATACATTCTTGCCTGTTGTTCTTTTTTTTTTTTTTTTTTAATTTTTACATTTACAATTTCCAATGTTTCCCCTTTTCTAGGTCTCCTCTTTGGAAACCCCCTATCCCCTCTCCCTCCTCGCCTCTATGGGGGAATTCCACCTCCCACCCACCCGCCCACCCATTCCCATATTCCCACCTTGACATTCCCCTTTACTGGGGCCTCTAACGCTCTCAGGCCCAATGGCCTCTACTCTCTCCCTGATGGCCAACTAGGCCATCCTCTGCCACATATGTGGTCCGAACCATGGGTCCATAGATGTGTATTCTTTGGTTGGTGGTCCAAACTCCAACACAACCCGGGGGGGGGGGTCAGGCCCGTTGACGTTGTTGCTCCCTCCATGGGGCTGCAGACTCCCTCAGCTCCTTCAGACCTTCCTCAACTCCTCTATCTGGGACCTCACTCTCAGTCCAGCGGTTACTGTAAAGTGAAACTTGAGCATTCTGAACTTTTGGGCTAATATCTGCTTATCAGTGAGTACATACCCTGTTCATTCTTTTGTGACTGAGTTACCTCACTCAGGATGATATTTTCAAGTTCCATCCATTTGCCTGCAAATTTCATTAAGTCATTGTTTTTAATAGCTGAATAGTACTCCATTGCATAGATGTACCACATTTTCTGTATCCATTCCTCTGCTGAGGGACATCTGGGTTGTTTCCAGCTTCTGGCTATTATAAATATGGCTGCTATGAACATATTGGAGCATGAGTCTTTATTACATGCTGGAGCATCTTCTGGGTATATGCCCAGGAGAGATATAGCTGGGTCCTCAGGTAGTATCATGTCCATTGTTCTGACGGTCCGCCAAACTGATTTCCAGAGTGGTTGTACCAGCTTGCAATCCTACCAACAGTGGAGGAGTGTTCCTCTTTCTCCACATCCTCGCCAGCATCTGCTGTCACCTCAGTTTTTGATCTTGGCCATTCTGACTGGTGTGAGGTGAATCTCAGACTTGTTTTGATTTGCATTTCCCTGATGACTAAGGATGTTGAGCATTTCTTTAGGTGCTTCTCAGCCCTGTGAATTTCCTCAGTTGAGAATTCTCTGTTTAGCTCGG
>CM052703.1:6215827-6257703 GCA_028551405.1 Uromys caudimaculatus
TTCTCAAATTCATTTGGAAAAACAAAGAATCCAGGATAGCAAAGCTATCCTTAACAACAAAAGAACTTCTGGGGGTATCAGCATCCCTGACCTCAAGCTGTACTACAGAGCAGTAGTGATAAAAACTGCATGGTATTGGTACAGTGACAGGCAGGTAGATCAATGGAATAGAATTGAGGACCCAGAAATGAACCCACACACATATGGTCACTTGATTTTCGACAAAGGAGCTAAAACCACTCTGGAAAAAAGACAGCATTTTTAACAGATGGTGTTGGTTCAACTGGTGGTCTACATGTAGAAGAATGCAAATTGATCCATTCCTATCTCCCTGTACAAAGCTCAAGTCCAAATGAATCAAGGACCTCCATATAAAACCAGATACACTGAATCTAATAGAAGAGAAAGTGGGGAAAACTCTGTTGTTCTTACAACAAGTTGCTTGCTGACTTAATAATGTGAGTAGATTTCTGTGCCATGATTGACAGGCCACCATCACAGGTCTCCATTGGGCCTTAGCACATGTAAAGTACTTTAGTAAGCACTAGTTTTGCTTCTCACAGTTTATGAGATAGAAGCGTACTCGTCACTATTAATATTTTTTATTAGAATATCTAACGTAAGATCTACCCTCCAATATTGGTAATTAATGTTACGGTGTTGTAAGCAGGTTTCTAGAATGCATTCATTGTATTGTGAAATGTATACCTGCTGAATAGGGTCTGGAGAAAATAACTTTGAAGGAGTAGAAGCAAACTGTCGTAGTTCAACTGTCATACAAGAAGTCAGTGGTAGACTTGGAGCCCAACCTAGGATTTGTGAGAGAACATTGTCATATCTATAGCTAACATTTCCCCATCACCTCATATTTGGTCACATAGGTTTAGCTAAAGCCTAATAAGGGTGAAAAACTTGGCTGAGATAGCATGCTTTTGATACACGGTTTCTGACAAGACACACCACTGCTAGCTATTAGCCTCGCTGCTAATTCTTGCTCTGCTATTCCAAAGGGTTTTTGCCCTCGTGTCATGGTTCAAGATGCTCAATTTTTGTTCCATGTTCTAAGAAACAAGAGGAGAAAATGAGAGGTAGGAAAGGGGAAAACCTACCTTTAAGGATGTGTGCTTCAAGTCACATGCCTAACTTCTTACTATAATACATTTACTCCGATGCATTTACCTGAACTTCAGTTCCCACCATCAATGAAGCCTTAATTCAGATTCCCCATGGATCATTTAATGCATTGATGATATTGGCTGTGGACAGATGTGCAAGGTCAACAGCAAATTTTCTTTATTCTGAACTACTAGCTTTGTCCTCACATGTTGAGCTTCTACTTATATCAATTTATTGTTTTCAGGAAATAACAGATTTGAGCTCAATTAGAAAACTCTGCCTATACACATCAAACTGTTTGGTCTCTGTCATTTTGAAAATGCACATTAGTATAAAAATCATTTCAGCTAAATCACTCGCTATTTTCACTAGCAGAAATAAGATTTCTAGTCCCTCTGATAATTCCTCAGGCCAATTAATTCCAATGTGGCGTGGCCTAGCTCTGTAATACCAGGCTTTCAGATTGCTTGGCTTTCTTCCTTCATGAGTGAAACCTAAAACTTCTGGATTTCTGGTCTTCATGGGTATTTTTGAAGATGTGTCAGAACTGTAGGTCTCTATCTTAAAGTCAAGGATGTTGAAAACAGGTCTGTCTCTGATATAACTTTATTTTAGACAAGCTTAACATCATGTGTAAATTTTCCACTAAGAGTCTCATTTTGGAGTTGAAGACACTGGATAGTGTCACTCATCATCTTAGAGATGGACAGTCTAAGAACTGACCTAGGTGAGGCAATCAGGAAGGCCTAGAAATAGAACCATCGAAGAGAACTTTGTAGTTCTTTCTGGGAGAGCTGAGACTATAATTCAAGAATCATAGGCTGATGTACTTTGCCACCTGACTTTTGTCCTTCCGGTAACCTCTTCATAAGAAATGCTCTCTAGGCTGATGAGGTGGCTCAGTGGTTAAAGCACTTGGTGTTCTTATAGAGTACTTAGGTTTGATTCCCAGAATCTATATGATGGCTTACAACCACCCTAACTCCAGTTCCAGAAGGTTCATTTCCCTCTTCTGACTTCCATGGACTCTAAGCATACATGGTGAAAATACATACATGTAGAGAAAACATTCTTCATACACATAAATTCAAGTAAGTGAATTAAATAATAATTAAATGAAATAGAACTAACCTTATAAGAACCAGTGGGCATCTAAGCATCCCAGGACCCTCAAGTGAAACTTAGTATACTTTGGCCTGCTCCCCTAGTTGGTGCCTATGGAGAACCAGGGATATATGTGCCTCCTTTGCCATCAAGTTTGGCCTAGGTGATTTCAATCTCTTGGTCAGGGCAGTAGTAAAACGATGTGGCATATGGCTAGGGTGGAACTATATCTCATCTTTTTTTTCCCTAAGGCCATCACAGAGTTATTAGTCTGCTTTCTTACTGCTTTCTGAGCCAACAAAGCTCCTGTATATCAGAAGCCCAGGGGTAGATTTTGACTAATTGATCATCTTGGGGAAGCCCCTATATTGATTTTTACAACCTTCAGAAATAAATATGTTAAGAATTCTGTGTGATTGATGTGAACACAAATGCCAAGGAAAGTCACAAAGGTTTGACACTTATTAAAAAGTGTTGCCAGAAAGTGTGAGTGATTATTTTAATATTGGCTCTGCACAGCACATATCTGCCTGCTTCTCCTTAATTTCCCCACAGATGGGCCACTCTCCATGCTATGCCCTTCTGTGGCAAATGAGAAACAGTGTTTGGAATTAAGCTTTAAAGAGAGAATTGCAATCGTTTTAATTATAAGTCACCCAGTATGGGTCTCAATTTAGAGAGCCTTGTGGGCACTTTAGAATTAGGGTGACATTCTTGCCATGGAACTGAGAGCCAAAGCAGGGAACTTGGACATTTGTGCCAGTGCTGTTTCCAGAGGAAGTGCATTTAGCTATTAATTATTTTTAGATGCTAAGCATCCTTAAGACTTTTAGCTACATACAACTTGAGAAATATAATGGGACTCTGCTGACCAAGGGTCCAGACTTTCACTCCAAAAGATTCTCTTAGTGTCCATGTGGCGGGAGACCCTGAAGTCTGTGGGGGAAAGAATCTACAAGTAATCAGTTAGGATTATCCCACCAACAGACTTCTCTAATATATGTGTCAAATCCACTAGACCCTGGGAGTCTGCAATAACTGGTGACGGAGACTGGGCTGTTCGGCAGGGCTCTGGTGATCTCTGACTGTTCTCCTTGTATCTCAACAGACACAGATCCCATCTTCTTTTTCTGGCTCACACGCTTGCTTCCACAGACCACGCTACAAAGGTGACCTTTGACCTGTCTTCTAGACAGACCTGGAGAGATTAGAAGGCATTTTTAGAGACTAAAGGATAACACAAAAGGGGATTCGTTTTTCTAGATTAACCAAATAAGCGGTTGGCCTCCAATAAAATTTAATATTGAGATGTACCACAAAATATTTTCTAATGTAAGTATCAATATGCTGCGTGGAGTATTTAGAGCATACAATTTAGAACTGTGTTGTTTATCTGGAGTTTAATCTAAGTGTACCCTATATTTCCCTGGCAAACGTGGAGGTGTGTTATTAATTCCTGGTTAGGCTACCCCCTTGCTGTAGCTTGGCTAACTACATTTGCCTGGTGAAAAGTCTGTTGGGATTCCCTTCCATAGCTTCAGTATCCACGCAGCTCTAGAAACTCTTCTTTGTCCCAAGGACCTAGCTTGTCCCAGTCACAGAGAGTCTCATCTTTTCACTCCAGTCTCCCCAAGACTAAGCTCAGAAAGCTATTTCCATAACATTTAATTCAACAGAATCCTTTGGCTGTCTGTTTCCTGATACAGGGAGCACAGCTGCATACAGGGAGCACAGCTGGATACAGGGACCACAGCTGGATACAGGGACCACAGATGGATAGTCCCTCGCCAGGTGTTTTAGGACAGAGCAGTCCAACTTGGCCTCCCACTTTGCTCCCTCTTCTGTGGCACATTCTCCCCTTGAGCATTGGTTCAGTGGCCAGCCTTGCGGTATGTTAACGTGTTACAGAAGGCGAGAATGGAGTATTACAGATGAAAATGACCACCCAAGGGGCTGATCTAGGCTGAGTCCCAACATGAGTCCCAGAAACTTAAGACATGTTAGTATGTTAGTGTTTGTGCATATATGAATGCATGTATATCTATACACATCTGCATGCGTACATGTACACATGTACACATCATATGTATTCTAATTTTATTCTGAACATTCACTTCTTAGAAATACATAAAGTGAATTTTAAGAACAAGATTATTTTTTTAGCAGCACGAACCTCATCTTCTTGTGAGATTATGTGTCATGCTGTGAAGGTGTGGTCCCTGTAGAAGGAGAGGCCATAGGAATATTACATGGCTATAGTGATCCTGGGCCAATTTCCAGGTCCTCTGAAGTGTCATGAACATCTACAGTGTTCTTCATCAACCCATGATGCGTGAAAGAAGCGTGTTTATGTCTACAGTTAAGCATTTGTATGCACCTTATGCCTTCATAAATCACTTTATGTGACTTTCATATATTTAAATGTGCATAGATATAACTCATATGATTTATAATTTTGTCTTGTATCTTTGAGTTGCTGATCTCTGCATTTTTAATAAGTTAAGAAGCAGTTGATTTCTCTAATTTGTCTTTTTGTGTTTATCATAAGTTTTCACATGATCAAAGATCATTTCCATAACTTCTTGCAGCAATTCATTTGCAAAATCTGTCTCTTTGAAGCTTGCTTTAATCTAGGCATGCATTATCTTTCATGAGGCCTATTGATATTCTAGTAATAATGCATTATTATGTAAAACATATCCTTGGCTAAACTGATAGAGGAAATAATGATTACGTATGATGTCAATGCTCTAACTCCATGGTCACTTTTGAGGCATAGGCATGGCTCAAGGTGCTTACCCACATTCCAGACCTCTGTATTCCTCTCTCCAAGACTGGCAAGAATGCTTCAGGGAATGGGAACCCCTTTCCTGCCATCCTTGGTGGTACACCCCTACTGCTCAAAAGTCTGGACACCTGATTCAGTTTTTCCTATGTGTTGACTTCAGACAAATTTAGCCATGCTAATCAGTTCTCTTGACAGAAATAAACAATGCCACCCAACTACATCATGGAACAGAAATCTTGAATGTTCTTAGAAATGTCAAGACGTTGACATGAGATCACTGTTAGATTGTAGGAACTGGTCGTCTTGATAAAATAGAATAGAAAAGGCAAATAAACAACTAATTTTCCTGTTCATTCTTCTATGGATTAGATTATGAATTGATTTATCACCATTTTAACCTGAAAGGGAGTTCAATTTTCTTTTATTTTAGGAAGTGTCAATTAAGGACTTGCCATGTGCCAGGCACAGTGGAAGGAGGGATGGACGAGAGGTTAGAATGTGGGGAGCCACTGAGTTCACAGCCTAGTTTAAAGGCCGATAAGGAAACAGTATGGGAAAAGCAGTTGATTTGTCTGCAAAATGTGCTGGGAACATGGGTTGATGAGTTCTTTCTGCCCATGAAGCATAACATTTTGAATCATTTATTCATTCAACAAAATTTTTTGAGCCTTGGTTAAGTTTTAAAACTTCTGCTTAGTGCTGGGAATACAACAATGAACAAGTCAGATGATTTCTATTTTCAGAACTTAGAGTTAGAGGGACAGACACATATCAGCTACACATTTAAATCATCAGAAACTGTAAGACATCCAGGACATGTTGGCAGTCACTGGGTATTCAAAAGAGCTGATCTAGCATGGTGCTTCAGAGAAGGGTCTCCCAAGGAAATTACACATTGGTTGAGGTTTAATACACATGGAGATGAGAAAGTTGGAGAACAGAAGAAAGTTGGGCACATATATGAAATGATATGGCATGGAGGTGTATTCTGACACAGGCTAGAAGTAGAGTTCTTCAGTTTTCTAAGTGTTCATCTTATTTTCTGCTCCTTTCCTGGCCTCTCTTCTTGGGTTGCCAGTCGTCACCAGCACTGAGACATCTGCATCCTTTCAGCTTTGCCTCTGTTTATGAGATGGATATTGGGTTCTTTGCCAGAAAAGAATAAATGGATAGGTATCTTGAGAACAGAAACTACCTCTCTCAGGAGCAGACGTTCAAGAATCTCCCCTGAGAAAGTATCATGAATGTGACCCAGCACCAAGACTGCTGCCATTCTGCCTTATAATCTCAGGAAGAATTCCAGTTTGGGTTTAGAGATCCTGTTTGCTGGGCCTGGTGATGCAGCCCTGTGATTCCAGCTGCCCTGAAGGTTAAGGCAAAAGAATTGTAAATTAAATGTCTGATTGGGCTATAGGTTTAGTTCAAGACCAGCCTGGACCATCTAGCAAGACCTTGTCTCAAAGTTTAGAAAATAAATGAAAGACAGCTGAGGGAAGGAATTGCAAATTCAAAATTAGAGAAAATGAAGCTGAAGTTCTTGGCTCTGCACAAGAGTGGGCCCTTCCACAGTCTTGCATGCGTGGGGGATGGACTCAGGGAGCCCCAACCCTTATTGATGAACTATTTTGTGTAGTGAGCTTCTAGAATTTTGGTTTCTTTTAAAACTGAAAAATATTATAAAAATAGGTTTCATTTTAATCCCAGATGTAGGAACATGGGGCTGCTTCAGACTGTCCATAGTAGCTGACTATGATTTGCCTCATACTCTAGCAGAGGCATGCTTTTGCCAGCTGCAGATAGTTTCTGCAATTGTGTGACATTGGAATTCCGGACCTTCTCAGAGGGTTTATAAATGCTAGGACCCCAAGAGTTAGTTGGGGTGGGTGGTTGTTGGTCATTCAGGAGGGTTGGTTGTGGTTTGGTAGTGGTCGCGTTCAAAGAAGAATCAAGAAGATCTCTCTCTCTCTCCCCTCTATTCTTCTTTCTCTTTTATGTGGTGATAAGGGATGAAACTGGGGAATAAAGGGTGGGAAAAGAAAAACCCACAAAGTATCAAAGACCAGCCACAAGCAAAGAAGAAACAAGAAGAAAGAAGTTGGATTCAAGGATCTCCCCCTTTCTCTCTCTCTCTCTCCTCTCTCTCTCTCTCTCTCTCTCTCTCTCTCTCTCTCTCTCTCTCTTCTCCTTCGTTTTCTCCTATCTGGTGAAAGTGGTGAAACTGGGGGGGAAAGGGTGGGAAAGAGAGGGACCCACAAAGTAGCAAAGACCAGCTACAAGAAAAATAATTTGCTATTAACTGACTTAATGAGAGAGGGAGCCATTGCCTTCAGTAATGAACCCATTGTTGACCCAACAGGCTCCCAAAGGTAGTTACAATCTATTGCTCACACAGTTGGCTCTGGCTGGCAAAATGGATCATGAAACAAACCCCAAAGCCATGAATCTGACCAAAAGACTGTTAGGAAAGGAAGGCATTGATAAGGATGTGAAAGGGATGCAAGGGGCCAGGAGCAGGGAATAATCAAAATGCATCATAGACATGTATGAAATTAACCAATAATAAACTTAATAGAAATAAATGTTAAAATTGATATATATTATGTGTGAGTTTGTGTGTGTGTGTGTGTGTGTGTGTGTGTGTGTGTGTGTGTGTGTGTGTGAAGGATATAGCAGCTCGGGGTAGAATGCTCACTGAACACTTACAAGCATCTGAGTTCTATTTCCAGAACTACAAGCAATAAAAAATACTCTCCTTCCTTCTTACCCAGGCCTTTGTTGGTTCGATAGCCTAGTATAAAGTTAGAACTGTAGCTCACTGAGTTGTGTATACTAAATGCAGATACAGAAGTGCAGAAGTGTGGCACTTTTACTTTCCCAAGTGATGTAGGGCAGTCTCTATTGATAGATTTATAAAGTATAAGTGTAAGAAGGCTTGAGTTTCCATTGCTTCTCATTTCAGTTTCACAATGCCCCCTAGAATTTTGTGTTTATCGCATGTTGCTGCAAAATGCAGTCACACATTTACAATTTCTCCTCACATCTGCCTGCAAAGAACTTTTATCACTGTGTTTTCACTGTGGTACAGAGGATTTATCACCTCATTAGTTAGAAGACTTGAGTAGTCCTTCAGGGATTGCATCATTTCTAATTATTGTCCTGTCAGGGAATGACAAGGAAGCAAGCACACTGACTGCAGGAGGAGAAGCTTCCAGGAGTTGGCTGGAGCCTCCTGAGTCACTAGAGAGATTTTTCTCTTATGTGGGGAGAGAGGTTGACAAACAGATCCCACTTCCTGTCTCAAAAAGGAAACAGTAACAACAATGAACCAGCTACTCCTTTTCCCTTAGAGACTCTCTCTCTCTCTCTCTCTCTCTCTCTCTCTCTCTCTCTCTCTCTCTCTCTCTCTTCTCTCTCTCGCTCTCTCTCTCTCTCTCGGAGACTTTTGGGCATAGTGTAGTAAGTGGACAGTGGCCTCAGAAGTTGAGTTGGTTCCCCCAACATCCGTGTTCCAGCATCCAGCAAGTAGAGATGACCTTGGGTGAGAGGAGAACATAATGGCCTTCACATGGAAGCAGTTCACTGCCATAAAATCACCTAGAAGTGAGTGAAACAACTTTTATGGGCCAGGAGTTTACAAGACTTTGAATAGGTGGAAGCCACAGAGACATATTTGTCACTATTCTGCTCCATTTTATCGGCTAGAGAAGTAGCCTATAAAGAGAAAAAAGTTTTATATGAACATCACACTAGAAATCCTTGCCAATGTAATAAGTAAAGAATAAAAGTGATTGGATAGGAAGGAATAAAACTTCCACCCATCAGCCATGTTATGTGTATCCATGTGGAAGATGTAAAAACAAAACAAGGACAATTTTAGAACTGGCACTCAGCTGTGAGACTCTTATGGAAGAGTTAGGGGAAGGATTGAAGGAGCTGAAGAGGATGGCAACCTCACAGGAAGACAACAGTGTCAACTCACCTGGACCCTGGGAGGTCCCAGAGACTGAGCCAACAACCAAAGAGTGTACAAGGGCTGGTCCCAGGCCCCTGGAACATATGTAGCAGAGGGCTGTCCTGTCTGTCCTCAGTAGGAAAGGATGGACCTAATCCCATAGAGACCTGATGCTTCAGAGTGGGGGGATACTTGGAGCACCCTCTCAGAAGAAAAGGGAAGGGGGTATTGGGGGAAGAACTCTTCGAGGCCAACTAGGAGGGAGCAACATTTGGGATGTAATTAAACCAAATAATTAATTAATAAAAAATACAATGTATACTAATAATGAACTACTTGGAAGTATTTTTTTAACCAAGTGTTTTCATTTGACTTGTGAGAAAATGCAGATTAAAAAAAATGATCAAAATCCAAATGCGTGGAAAGACAAAACTCAACATCACAAAATGTTAATATGGTTCCGTGTAGAATGTACAGCAGCTTTTAAAATTCAGACTTAAAGACAAGAGAAAATTACATAGAAAAGAAAGAATAAAATTAGGAAAAATCTCATCAATGTTTTTGTAAAAAGACTTGCTATAAAGCTATAGTCACCAAATGTATGGATAAATCCTCAATTGTAAATAGAATAATTTTACTAATTTTAAAGATAAACCCATAAAATGTAGTCAATTTGCTAAGTTTTATTTTTGATTGACAAATAGAAATTATATATACACACACACGTATATATATATATATATATATATATATATATATATATATGACAAAATATGGCATTTTGATACACATATACATGGGAAATGGATTTTTGCCAAAGTTGAAAGTTAACTTATTAGAGAAAGCAGAGCCTTTCCAACAGTTGCCATACATGCCAACTAAAGTAATCTCTTCTTAGACCTCATCTCTTCCACAAAACTTACCTCAAAATGAATCATAGAGCTGACTGTAAAAATGATACATAGAAGGGTAAGTTTTTATGAGAAAGGGGTAGGAAGACAGTTCTTCCATATGCTAACAAGTATTAAATTGAATAAATGAAAAATACAAATTGGACTTTATTAAACATTGAAAGCCTGTCTGTTTAATAGTTCAAAGGACAGCACTACAGAGTGGTTGATCATGTTTGTGAGTTTCTTGACTTATACTAAGAGTATTAAGAAAGCCGGGCAGTGGTGGTGCACGCCTTTAATCCCAGCACTTGGGAGGCAGAGGCAGGTGGATTTCTGAGTTTGAGGCCAGCCTGGTCTACAGAGTGAGTTCCAGGACAGCCAGAGCTACACAGAGAAATCCTGTCTCGAAAAACCAAACCAAACCAAACCAAACCAAACCAAACCAAACAAAAGAGTATAAAGAAAAACCCTTTTAACTACACAAGTTTACAGTTAAAATGTTCAACCAACACACTACCAAAGACGATGTACATAAAGCAATCAAACCCAAAAGAAGATATTAACAGTAAGTATTACATGTTAGAGAAATGAAAACCACGACATCATCAAGTGCCTATCAGAATAGATGAAATAGAAACACTGACAGTGCCAAGCTGAAACCCTTGTGAATATGGTGCATTATAGCTTGAGATGAAGAACAGCACAGCCACTCCAGAAACGTCTTGAATCTGCTTATAGTATTAAATATACAGGTAGATGAGAAGATAGTTCAGTGGGTATGAGCACCCACCAGGCAAGCAAGAGGGCCCAACATGCGCTTGAATTTGAATCCCCAGGATCCACATAAAGCTAGACATGGCCATGCATTGGGCAGAGGTGGCAGCAGATCCTGGGCTTGCTGGCTAGCCAGTCTACATAATCATGTTCCTTAACAATATCCTTTATAAAAACTGGACTGGGTCTAGGGCTGGGAATATACCTCAGTGATAGTTTGAAGGCTCTGGTACCTTCCCAGCAGCCTTCAAAATACAAAACCAAACACACACCATGTGTTACCAGGCCATGACCTCTCTTTGCTGTTGACAGAGCCTCTCTAGTCTTCCGAGTCCTCTAGTAGAGGTGACTCTCTCTTCCGTGCGTTTTTCACAGTTGAAGTAATGCATGCGCGCTTCCAGTGACTTTTTACAGAAAGAGTAACCTTGCCAATTTCAGGTTGAACTCAGACCTCCAAGGGCAGTAGAGTCATCAAATTTCAATGGCACTTGAGTGTGCCAATATTAAATATGCCTTCCTCAATGCACGGCTTCTGTGTGTCAGTTCTGTTTCCCATTTTTATGTCCAGCACCCTTAAGGTTATAGGAACAAACTTATTCTTGTTCTGAGCAAAGAGTCCAAGGTACTTAAGTTTGTTCTCTGCTGCCCTCAGTCTAGGCTTCTAGCATCTTTCTGAATAGAGATGTACAACATAGTTAGTTAGAAGCAAACCCCCCAGTACCTAAATTCCACCCTAGGCTACCTAATTAATTTCAGATGTCCCTTTTGGATGAATTTCTACAGTGCTACAATTTCATGGGCTTGCCAAGAGAAGGAGGAGATCTAAAGGAAAGGCTGACTGCAGCAAGCCTACTGTTGGCCTTTTTTTTTTTTCTAGCTCTTCCCCACTTCCCACCCCCCCTTCCCTTACTCTTTGCCTGTACATTATTTTATAAATGCAGAGATGAATACAGCTGTGATGGAGAGCAAATTCTGAAAAGTAATTGGTAAGATTTTTAAACATCTGGTCCAGTCTCACATCTGGTCCAGTCTCAAGGTTATTCTTCTCTCTGAGAAGGAGACGCCGTCACAGCTAATGCTGGGGTAGCACTTGTGCTTTGGTGCCTTGGAGGAAGATTAGAAGACATGAGTGTTGGAGAGCTCTGCCGTTCTAAAGGCTGGCAAAAATTTCCACAGCAAATTTTATCTAGGACATCTTTATTCCATATTAAGGATTAACACCAGTTTGTAAGATGCCAAAGATGAAAGATAACTTGGGCTTTAAAATGCCCAGGTGGCTGGGCAGAACAGCTCCATGGTCATGATTTTGGAAGGACAGGATGTCTGCTTACTCAATTTAATAGCCATGGCTGTGATCTGGACATGAATTGCGTTCCATTCCCAGAGAAGGACTTAGCAGCAGTATCCTGCAATAGGGGGAAGTATGTTTCCTCTGATGGACGACCTTCTTGGCTTCTTACCGTAGGAGTGAGACCCGCTTTTTCCTTTATCTGATGCTTCAAGGCTCAGTTGGGAATCAAAACCACTGTTTGAAATTTTGAGTTTTTATCGACTATTAAGCTATTTCATAACCAGAAAGGAAACAGCACAGAGCCAAACTGAACACGGAAATATTTTCAAGTGTACTCCTCCACATTCTTACCACTGAACAGATATTTCTTACAAATATTATCATTATGCACTATGAAATATGTACTGTCTTTGCTTTCTGATTCAAAATGATAGCCCAGTGTAACTGGAAAAATGTTCGTGGTCATTGTAAAAGTATATCTAGCACAAAATAGCAGAAGATAAAGTAAAAATCACATGGTTTTCAGGAAATCATTTTCAATGGAGTGCATTTCATTTACAAAACTATCCGGCCTTAGATGTGGTTGAGAAAGGCTGTGTGGAGGTGTGGTGAGGTCAGAACACTGAAGAGCTATTTTTCCTCAGAAGAGCATGTGAACATGTTTAGAGAGGAGTGCAAGTAAACGGATTTTGCTGCAATGCAGGTTTGAAGATTGGGGGCTATGTAAGAGGGTACTAGGAATAAAGTAGACACATAAATCTGGTTGCAAACTTGGTCGCTGCATAAGTAACACCACTCATGACCAGAGACTTTCCTCTTTGAGAAAGCTTCTTAGAGCTAATACTATTCTATTCTGTATGTGATGTCTACTCTGTGCTTTTTTTTTTTTTTTTTTTTTGGTTTTTTTTTTTTTGGTTTTTTGGCTGTCCTGGAATTCACTCTGTAGACCAGACTGGCCTCGAACTCAGAAATCCGCCTGCCTCTGCCTCCCAAGTGCTGGGATTAAAGGCGTGTGCCACCACTGCCCAGCTACTCTGTGCTTTGTACAAAGTTTTGAGCACTGCCCCCTGAGCTTTACAATTTTCTTAAATATATTTATTGAAATCACTAGATAAATCTAATGAAATATTTCCAAGTGTGCTTGTTCATATGTGTGCATGTGCACATGTTGTGGCTGAATCAATCACCAAACATAGAAGATTTTGCTTTGATCTTCAATAAGAAAATGCTAAGTGTTCGGATTTTTCCAGGCTCCTAGTCCATAAGACCTGTCACTGCGGTCCAAAGCTTGTCTGTATTCACAAAAGAGCATATAACATATATAAAATGAAATTGTGATTTGTTTTGTGTGTTTATTTATTTGTTTTGACCCAAACTAGGTAGAGAAATTCTCCATCTGTCTTGTTTAGGCCCACAACAAAGTTACTACTTACAGAAAAAATGAGACAAAAGCCAGGAAATGTGTATGTGTTGACTTGAGGTGGTAAGGCATGGCGGGGAGGGAGGTAGGGACACACGGTTACAGAAGTGAGAATGGAAGCCTTTCTCTTAGTCACATGGATCAGGGCCCTTTTAACAAATTCACCCTTAGAATGGCATTCCTGTAGGAAGCTACAGTTGTAAAAGATAGTGTTTGAAAATGGATCCTAACTTCTAGGGCCCCTCTGAAATGGAACTCAGAGACCCTTTGTTCCTAGTCAAGCCTCATGCATATTTATTTGTGGTTATTCCTAAGTCCAAAGGAACCTACAACATCCTAGGCTGCTCTCCTGGGGGGAAATCATTGATCCATGATAGTTTATTGCAATCCATGGAAGACAGAAGCAGAAATGAGCACAGTTACTTAAAATGTTAAGGAAATGTTTGGTTTTGTTGGTCAGCTTTCTACTTTCATTCCCTTAAGGAGACTCTGGTTGCTACCTCCCAAGAAGCTTAATAAACACATCAATGATGTAGCCTGAATCAATTTCAGAGTCTTTGGTGTGCTTGATGACTGCTTTGATTGCATTGAATTTCCTTTGCAGGTTGGGAGGGGGAACGGTGGCTGATTGCCCAGAATGGATCCTCAGTCCTTGCATGAGTGTTGAATGCTTTGTTTATGACAAATCTAGTAAAGATTAGTTTGGAACTCCCTTGAAAGTCTTTTTGCCTGCTACTTGCCCCTCAGATAATAGTGTCTATCACACCAAATCATCGTAATAAGGAGCATTGCAAGTGATTCCCGAGTGTGAACAGTGGCTTTGGGACAAAGCTTGCCTTTCTAGGGTAAACGGCTAAAGTCCTCCTTGTCTCATGTTATTAATAAGTTACCATGTGAGTACTTATGATAGAGATGGTTTTCATTTTGACCTTCCATCTCATGCATTTTGCTATCGACACTTGCCAAACAAAACAACATATTTGCTTGTCAAGAAAGCTGGGTTTGCTTATTAGGAACCCCTTACAACTTATTGTTCTCTCTTGGTTACCCTGACATCAGAGATTTTAAATTCAGGAGCAAACATGCCTCACTGGATTGTCCTAAGTCTAGAGAGGATTGTTTTATAGAGTCCACTTGTCAGCTGACTGTGTACAGTGTCTCCTCCATGCAATGTCTCCTCTACAGAAATAACTAAGTTAGGAAAGAATAAGAAACGCAGAACACAAAGAGAGAGGAAGCTCCTGAAAAGGACTCCTGAAAAGTGACTTATCTTCTCTAGATATCAGCAAGGAAAGGTGCACCAAGAATCAGGTCAACCATGGGGACACACAATCATTTTAAGAGAAGACAACACAAAGGCTTATATACCACACTTTTCAGGAAACTGATATCTGCTTTTCTGTCCTTTATATGAGTTCTCTTGAATGGAGGCAATTATCTCCCAGAATGACTTGTTAAAAAGTAAGGGCTTCTTGAGAGAAAGAAAACTCGGATGCCTCATTCTTCTACTTTAGAAATTAATAAAGAATTCTTCTACCTGGGAAATTAATTACCAATGAGAGCTCAGCCAGAGCCACAGTCTGGCACATCCCTAACTTCTGTTGAAAATGGATATATTCCAGGACTCCAAGGTCTATGCCAAGAGACTGAACTGAACCCAGGAAGCTGTGGACCCAAGTCTGTCTTTTCTTCTGCTGTACTTAGGGCTCTTCACCAACTCGGTTCTGTTAGATCTGAGTGTGGAGTTTGGTTGTGTTTGTTTGTAGTTCTTGCCTAAGCTAACTGATGCGCTGTTTCTGGTTCTGTACTTCCATATGTAGCTTCTGACAGTGGTATTAACTTTTTCTTGATGAGGAACATTTAGAAGTAACCTAGGAGTTCAGCACCTGTACAGCCTGACTAGCTTTGTGCCTGATTTAAAGATTTTCATGATGACCAAGCCCCCCAAACAGTAGATGAAGAACACAGATATGGCTGTGTCTGCCTTTCTAAAGGGTTCAGATCACTGACTTGGGAGTTTACCTTTCTCAGGATTTCCTTCTGCAGAGGATTCTGAGTCTCAGAATGGACGGGCATATCTCCTTGTCTCTATCTGCTCACAGCTTGAAAGACAGCTGGCTGAGGTGAAGAGAGTTAGAGGAGTCAGGCAGCTGAGTGACAGGAAGCCTCATGCTGGGTGAAGATAGAGATTTTAAGACCAGATGCCCTTGGATTTCAGATCCAAGAAACATACAGCTTATGCAGCAAACAGTATAGGCAAATACATCTTTGAAATATCCCCTGATAAAAATCAACCCAGAGGTAGTCATTAATGAGAGAGCCATGGGGACCATTCTAACTATCCTTTTTCACTGAGAAGCCATTGGTTTCCCATCTAGGAAGTATTGATCAGAAGCAAGGAAACACCCTAAGCATGGCTGACTGCTACAGTCCCAATAGTGATCAGACAACATACATGCTCTTGTGGCACCTGGATACAGCAGATTGGTAGACCTGGAGTGCTCAGACTGGTACACCAAGAACTCAGCTTCAAACACCTTCTCCCAGGTGGCAGGGTAGCCAAAGAAAGGCATTTCCATGGAGCTAGGTCAGATGGCAGGTTGGCTCATGTTCAAGCCCATGAGCAACTGGAAGGACAGATATTCTGGACTCTGCTGAAGAATATCTTACTAAAATCCACAGAATCTCCCATCAAGATGATGCCTGACTCGGTGATGAAGCTAGTACAAACATCAGAAGTGGTTGGGTCCTCCAGATAGGAAAGCAGTCAGGGTAGCCTAGAACTGCAACTTCCTGAACCTTCAACCCTGTATACTGGACCCTGGCAAAAGGAAGCAAAGGCTCAAATTGTCAGTATTTCAGCAGGAAGTGAACCAGGGGTTGCCACTCTCCTGAGAGTCACCTGGGAATGCTGATGGTTCATACTTGACCAGCTCCTTCAACCTCAGCTTTGGCCTACTTCTTCAGCCAGTCAGTGAGAAGCCCCAGTAGGGCTCAACGTCATCCCATAGGCCGGCCTGTGGATGGATTTGCTCTTTTACAGGATCTGGAAGATAATTCCTCGGCCTCAGTCCTTCCAGGTGACAAGCATAGAATCCCTGCTGCTACTCTGCCAACAGATGCAGTGTTGGAAGGTGCCCATCCTGTTTCACAGCCCTTCGTTGGCTGCTCTCTTAGAGTGTACCACTTTCTGCCCAGCCAACCCTTGGAACACTGGGGCTGAAGGTGCTGAAAGAGTTATGAACCACAGGACACGATGCACTGGTACTGGGCTGCAGAACAACAGGAACAGAACTTGCTCCTTCTACTTCTTTACCCTTTATGGAGCTACAGTCTCGGCCTCTGGGGCTAAGAGAAGCAGTGGAGTCTCAGGAGGATGTGGAAGCCAAGAAGCAAGAAGAATCTTTAGGGGAGGAGGAGGCTTCTGACAGGCCAACAAGTCCAGAATTCTCCTCCAGCACCCATAACTTACTCCAGACCAAGAAGCCACATTAGTTACTTGAGCTGCCCTCACCACCTGGAGTTGCAGTTTTATCTTCAGAGCCCCTGGAGTCTGTTCCATCCAGACCCCAATCCTAGGCACCACCTAGACCCTACAAAGCTCTTTAGCTTCTATACTAAGATGCCTGTGGAATAAGAAGGCTCTTGAGATAGAGAAGTGGTTGAGTCTAGTATGCGAGTGGGTAGAGGTTCCATTCCAGAAACCTACTCTATCTGTTGATTAAAAACTGTTCAATCTGCTCTTGGCAGCCTAGACAAGTATTTCCTGCACCTCTGCAATGACCTGTAGGTATTTGCTGCTCATGCTGACCACAAGACTGTGAACCCAGAGCTCTTGGAGCTGCTGAGACGAGAGCAGGGGCTGTCAGTGATCAGGGCTCGCTGCATGTGTTTGTGGAGCAGTACCTGCCCTTGGGGTACCAGCATCTGCTCATCCCCGGTGTACTTAGTGTAATTCTTTCTTCCCTGCCAATAAGTTGCCAGACTTTATCTTACCCTCTCCCTACCTTGGACACCTTGGGCCCACACAATCATCAGGATCCCCTTCTCATGTTCCAGCACCCATAAAGTCTCACAATGGTGGAAGGAACAAAACAAGAAAATGATGTCTGAAAGCAGTGTCAATCAGTTCATTACAGCTTAGCCATCCCATAGAAATGTATTATTGTTGTTGCTTGTAGATGAACATGTGTGTGAATGCCAGAAGTCAACATCAATTGTTGACCAAAAATCATCTCTACCACCCTCCATCCTATTTTGAGACAGGCTCTCACTGAATTTTACAGTTCCTGATTCAGCAGGACTAGCCAACTAGCTCCAGGGATCCTCCAGTGTCTGTCTCCTTAGTGCCTGGCTTTTTACATGGGTACTGGGAATCCAACCTCAGGTCCTCACACTTGAGTGTGAGCACTTTACTCACTGAGGCATTTCCTCTAATACTTATCATTTCTGTCTTGAACACTCCTTGTTTCTAGATGAGGCTGATGGGGCCATGCTGGTAGGAAATGCCATCTGTTTGGGCGAGTTATTGCTATTATTGTTTGCTTAATGCTAAGAACCACAGTCCTCACTTTTGCAGATTCATAAGGTTTATACGCTTCAACTGTCCATCTCAACCTGGACGGGGCTACAAGATACCTTGAATCAAAACAATGACCAAGCAAGGATCAGTTACTTCCCAGTGGCTGCATATCAGAGTGTATTTCTGTCCTTGGGAAAAGGACAGAACAAATTCAAAAGGAGCTCAGAATTTGCCTCTGAGTAGCATCTCACAAACGGTGTCTGGTGATATATCCCAGAACATCAGATGTGGACTAATTAAAGTATTGGTCTTATTTCTCACCAAATAAAAGAAAACACTTCCATATTCATGATTTGCCACAACCGTGCTACACAATAAACCGTTTTAAGATTTAGGAGTCTAAATCCACAATACAGCAATTTGGCCTGTGTGCAAATGGGCATTTCTTTAGATACCAATCAGGCTTCATCTATGATTGGGTTTAAAGATGACAACCTTAGTAGAGTGGCTGTGTTGATCCACTCCCTATGTGACTCTCACCCACCTCCAGCAACGTGGCTCAGGTTTGTTCTCATGGACTGCGTACAGAAGCAAGGGAGTAAAATCAAACAAATAATAAGCACAATTCAGAAAATATTTCATAAACTTCTGCTTGCGTTAACTTTTTTACTTTTTTTAATAGTCGAAACAAGTGATGTGGCCAAACTAAGAGTCAGTGTGCAAGAGCATTCTCAAAGCCAGGATACAGGGTTGATCACCAATGCAGCCACTCTAAGTCATCCTAAATGATTTCGGTTGACTGATGCTGTCACTTCTCCTTGCCAGTTTTGGGATATTGATAACACTAAGCTATACCTGTGAGTGATCATGTGTCCTCTGAGTTGAACATGGAGAAACTGGCTTCCTGAAAGAGGTCCAAGTTCTTGCCCCCTGTTCCTATTCTGAAACACTGATCTGATTCTAATTGCTGCTGAGTCCTAAAGTTGCCAGTGACCAATGGGACAGAGACACTGTGTGGTCAAAGTTCAAATCCAGAGTCTGCTCTTTCCTAGTGCAAACTCAGCTCCTTTCTACAATTGTGCTCACCTGAGAAGATGAATGTCCACAGAAGTCCAGAGATCAAAGAGAAAGAGGAAGAATGTCTTTTACGTTCTGGAGACTTCTGCCCTTCAACTTTCAGTTTCCAGAGAGGGAGCTGCAAGCTGTGCCACCCATTAGCAGTGCTCTTCATGTTAGCGTGCTACATTTCAGATTGTGAATTTATGCCTCTTTGAGTGGGATGCATTTATTTTAACCCAAATAAAATGTAAAAGCAAAAGTGCACTAAAGCATCTAGGTCCACAAGATTAATGTACCAAGTTGGTTGTGATCTGGAGCCCAAGTTCAAGTTTCCTGATTCCCACTTCTGAGCAGGAAGGGCATGGGATTACTTATTGCAACAATGGATGATGTCATTTTTCATCCAAAAATGACATGAGGAGATAGCAAAGTCTTCTGAATTTTGGAAATGTTTAAACAAAAGACAAGCAGTTGTCTCAGAGAAGGACTGAACCGAATTGCATTAGGTCCCTTCTGGTTCTGAGATTCAGAAATACTGAATCCAATCCTTCAGCTTAAAGACACAGTGACCAGGAGACATTAAATAAATTGCCCATACCATGTTGGTCTCAGGGTTTAGGCACAGAACTGGGTCTTCCATCCCCTGTGTCCTTCCTCTGCATATTTTGTCATAAGAGTTTCTCACTCAGTAGATAATGTTCTGTCTTGAATGCTTTGTAAGTAGACTGATCACAGGACTTGAATCTAAGTGCTACCAGGCAGGAGAAATGTTCTCAGGCTTCTCTGCACTTGCTGTTCTCATCTCATTGATTTTGATCTAGGAGTCAGGAAACCATTTTTTAATGTTTGCCATGAAGTTGTCTAGAATCACTAAACCTTGGTTTTTGGACTACTTCAAGCAATTGATTGTTTTCCTTTAATATTTTCTCCATAAATTTAGAAGAGACACCAAGAGAACAGTGATTTAGACAGGATAAAACGTGTTCCATTCCCTCCTCAGATGATGGACTCCCCCTCTCCAGTGATACCCTTTAGATTCTTCAGATCACTACTACTAAGTTTTCCCACCAAATAACTCAATAGGGAAAGAGAATAAATTTATGCATGTGGAAGACTGGGATACCACCCAGAAATTCTCCAATTCTCGTGAACTTTTTAAGTCTTTGTTCTAAGAAGAAATGGGGATTTCCATAACCTATGTGTGCTAATTGTTTAAAGAAATCATACTTCAAACTATAATGCATTAGCTCTAATTGATGCTGCAGGAAGACTTGCAGTTCCTATCCCACGGGAGCTTCTGACTTAGCAATACTGCCATCTATTCGTTTAGCATTCAAATACATATTCATGACTAAAGAAACATAATGCTGGGTATCAAAAAGGGCTAGTGCTGATTTTTCAGGTCTATTCCTGGAAACCATGAAAACACTATAGGATGTATCCAATATCTCCTGACGTTTAATATCCCCAAATACACTGAAATTGCATTTTGTGCCATTACAGAATAATATGTTCCTCAATATGCACATTCTATATAATATCTTTAGGCTATTAAGAGCTCACATTTATTGTGTTTTGTGCACAATCTCAGTTCATCCTTACAAAATTATAAAAATTGTCATCAACTCCATTTTCAAAGGCCAACATGGAGCTACAGAAAAGATAAGTCAACTGTGAGTACGGGGTGGTGTGGGGGCTGGGGTAGGAGCTGCCCAAGGTCATATAGCAAATAGGGGGTTGTGTGGAGGCTGGGATAGGACCTGTGCAGCAGAACATGAGTTCTGGCTCCTCTCTGTGCGTTCTCTATTCTGAGCAAGTATTTGCTGCTTGAGTTACTGTGCCCTTCTCCCTAGGAGCTACTGTGCTGGGAGCAAAAGCTGTGACTTGTGCATCACAAGACAGTGTGCTGCTGCTTCTTTGCTTCTCAGGCAGGGAAAGGACACAAGAGCACTCAGGCTATTTTCAGTTATCTCCTTTTTTAAAGAGCAAGGCTCCATCTATATTAAAACAACAACAACAAATCAACAACAACACAGGGACAAAGAGATGCTGCAGGGAGCCAAGTCTTAGGATTCTGGATGAGCACAGAGAAGAGCATCAGAGTGAAGAGTGAAGGTCACATCGGTCATCTACAGGGGAAGAGCATCCCCGTGGGAAAGCCTTCTGCAGAGAGATTCCGCAATGCTGTGCCCACTACTTCTTGCTTTTGCCCTATGCGTCGTCCATCTACATTTCTGCCTGCATTCCCTTACATCCACTCTTCCTAATTTACCATCAGATGCTCAGCCATCTCTCCTGGCTACGTCAGCAAAGATAATCAGTTCTCTGGGAACAAAGGCAGACCTATTGCTTTGATATCTCTTAGAGAAGATGATAGTCTTCTCTAACGCTATCCAGTTAAAGCTGGGGATGTCTGGAACTCTACGATCCGCACACCAAGCTGCCTACTCACCTCTACGTGCAGGGCTTCCTGTCCTCTCTTGCATTACTTTTACCCATCAGTATCAATTAAATCTCTCTCGTGTGCTGATTCCTGGGCCACAGACTGGGGATTACACAGCAGTTAGAATAAATGTACATGGGGGAGGGAGATAGAGTTAATAACTAATGAAAACATATGCCATCAAAATATGTGCGTGTTCTGAAAATAATGTGTGCACTGAGGCTGTGAAGGCACTTTGTACCTTATTTCTGCTGTTGTAAAATGTAAAGAATTGGATTGAAGGTTGGATGAGAATGGATGAAATCGTCACACAAAGGGAAGAGCATGGGATGAAATGGGTAACAAGATGCAGGGATCACAAATAGGCAAAATATGAAGCTATAAGCTGGTACCCATTATGTAGAATCTTCTAGAGGATCCGTATGCTTTTGCCCTATGAACATAGGCAGTGGTTCAGTAGATGAATAAGGGCTGCAGATCTCATGCCATCGGATTATAATCTAAAACATAATATTCTAGCCCAATGTGTGAAGAACAGGTTAAAACAAAGAACAAGAGAAATCATAAAAAATAATGCAGCAGCTGTTAGGCTTGTTTAGGCAAAAGGGATAGCACTAGATTATTGGTAGCAGAGATAGAGACAAAGAAATTAATTAGGCAGGTATTAGGAAATAAGTTCAATAGTGGTCGATGACGAAGTGATAAGGACCAGTTTCTATTTCTGTTGGCATAGCTGGCTCAATTCCAAACCACCTGATGGCACAAGGAGTAGCATTAGCAGAACTGTTTGTGGAGTCATGGAGATACACGCTAGGCCAGAGTGGAATGGATGTCTGGGAGAGTCCAGAACAAAAATCCAGCAAGTATAATACATATTTTTGAGAACTTTGCTACAAGGTGCTGGAGAGAAGTCAAATGCGGCGGGAGCTGGAGGGCATGTGCTACACTTGGTTTGGTGTCACTCTGATTCTCAGCTGCGTTCCCACAATTCTCAGTCTACCCTCTTCTCAGGTGTGTGTGTGTATGTGTGTGTACATGTATGTACATGTTTGTGAGTGTGTAAATACAATAAAGTAAGTGTATGTGTACATGTATGCATAAGTAGGCATGAGTGACATAGGTACATGTATTTATGTATGATATGTATGTTTATACAAAATCATGTAGATATATGTGTGCGTCTATGTGTGTGTGTGTGTAATTGTGAGTGTCTGCATGTAGAGCTGTGTCTGTATAAATGTTTATGTACATCCACATGAATACAAGTATTGTGTACAGCTGTGCATTTGTGTGTATGTAAATCTGTTCATGTGGAGATGTACATGTGTGATTTCATGAATTGTATTCTAGTATGACTGTATGTTTGCATAAGAGTGTATATGTCTCTGAGTTACAACATGTGTGCCTGCATAAGTGTTTAATATGTGCAAATGTGTGTGAGTGGTCATATGTATGTGTAAACTAGTAAAAGAATGTACAAATATGTATATTGTGTATGAGAATATATGTAATAAATGGGTGTAAATTTGTGTATATGTGTAACTATGTCATGTGTGCATGTTGTGTGTGCATGTGTTACATGTGACTGTGCTTCTGAAATGTCAAATGTATTCACATATGTTTATTTGTATTTGTGAGACTGTGTACATGATTTTGTGTATGTTTGCATGTGTATGTGAGTGCATTTACACATTTTGTGTAGTTGTGTGTAAAACTGTGCATTTGTGTTTGTAAATGCTCTTGAGTGTATAAATATATATATGTGAATGTATATTTGTAAGCATAGTTGAGTATGTGTGTATGTATGTTTATGTGTGTGAGTATATATATTTGTGAGTGTTTATATATTTCTGTGTATTTAGGATGTGCATTTCTCTGTAGTATATATATGTTTATTTGTACGTGTGTTTCTGGGTATTTATGTGTTGTAATAAATAAATATATGTGCATATGTATATGTTTGTATGGACATATGTACATACGTGTATCTATGAATATGTGTGTATATATATATATATATATATACATATGTATATGAGTGTGTGCCTATATGTCTGTGAATGTTTGTGATTGTGTAAGCACATGCAAGTGTGTGAGTGTGGATACATGTGAGAGTGTTTGCATGTGTGCACACATATATGAATATGTGTATGAGTGTGAGTATATATAAGAGTGAGTATGAGTGTGTGTACATGTGTGTGGTTATGTATGTGTGTGAACTTGTGTATATGCATATGCATATTTATTACTGCTTGTGTATGTATGAGTGCTCATGAATGTCTATTGTGTTCATATGTGTATAAGTGTATTTGTATATGTGTCTGTGTGTTACTATGTATAAATGCAGTAGGTTGTATATGTGTATGCACGTTAATGTGTGAGTATTTATGCATGTTTAAATGTGTTTGGAAGTGTATATGCATGTTTAAACGTGTTTGTGAGTATATATGCATGTTTAAATGTGTGTGTATGTGTGAATGTATACATGTGTTTGTGGGTGAAGAGGTATCTTTGTATGATGCATCTGTGTGTGTGTGTCTATGTGTGTTCGTGTTTGAATGTGTGTCTTAGTTATTTTTCTATTCTGTGACAAAACACCATGACCAAATCAACTTATAGAAGAAAGAGTTTATTTGAAGCTTACAATTTCAGAGGGATAAATTCCATGACCACTATTACATGAAGCATAGCAGAAGGCAGGCAAGCATGGCACTGGAGCAGTAGATGAGATTTTATATTTTGATCAAAAGAACAAGGCAGAGAGAGGACTAACTGTGAATGACATGGACTTTAAATCCTCTAAGTCTGCTCCAAGTGGCATATTTTCTCTGAAAGGTCATACCTCTTAATCGTTCCCAAACAGTTCCACCAGGTAGGACAAAGTATTCAGACCCATGAGCCTATGGGGGCCTTTCTGATTCACACCACCACAGTAGTGATGATATTCTTACTCCTTCTCTGACTCATCCCACAGTTCCAGGTGACTACCTGCATGTCCCTTCACTCAGACTCTCTATTTACAACCTTTTCCTATACATATAGGTATAGAAATATCAACAGGTCTGACAGAGAGTAGTGCTGTCCTTAGCCTTTGCTTAGAAAAATGAGTAGAGTTGGGATTGGAAATTTGGTTTTATTAAATAATAATAATAATAATAATAATAATAATAATAATAATAATAAAAATAAGTATGGCTTAAGTTGAGGAGTGGCTTGCAGAGATAGGTTAAGATAGATTAATCCCAAATCTCAAATCTTGGTTTTTCTTTCATCATTGAGTTCAAACACCAGCCCCAGGCCACAGCTAGAACATGTTTTTATAACATTGACATAAACAAACAGATGATAGCATTGTGGGTCTGGGTTACCTCATTCAGAATAATTATTCCTAGCCACACATTCACAAGAAAATTTCATAATTTCATTTCTCTTATGGCTGAATAATATTGCATTGTGTAAATGTACCACACTTTCACTACTCATATACCAATTGATAATCATCTCGGTTATTTATATTTTCTGACAATTGTGACCAGAGCAGTAATGAACATTGATGAGTGAGTATCGTTATGGTAAATGTAGAGTCCTTTGGGTATATACCTTGGAATGGTATATCTGGATCATATGGCAAAATTATTTCTACCTTTTTGATGAACCACCTCACTGACTTCCATGGTGGATACATCAGTTAGCAACCCTATCAATAGTTAACTAAATGTTCTCCACATCCAGGCCAGCATTTATTTTGATATGCTTTGTAGATTTTAGCCATTATGACTAAGGTAAGATGAAATCTCATAGTTTAATTTTCATTTCTCAATGGCTAAAGTACTAATATTAAAAACTTTTTAGTATTTTTTCTTTTGAGAACTCTAATTGGATGATCCGATTCTTTTGAATTCTTGTTTTCTGAATGCTTAGGATGCTGTTGTTGTTTGTATATTTCAGACACCAACCTTTGTTAGATGGATGGCCAGCAAAGATTTTTTCCATACTGTAGGCTACACCTTCACTTGAAGAACACCATCCTTTGCTGTATAGACACTTTTTAGTGCCATTAAGGTCTCATGTATCAACTGTTGATCATAATGTCTATATTACCACAAACTCTTTTTCTGTCCATATAAGTTGAAGCATAATCATTCTGGATGAGTTAATCCAGATCCAGGAAGACAAATTCCACATATTTTCTTTCATATATGGATGCTAGATTTGGCTTTAGATATGTGTGTTTCAGTTAGAGTACCTATAGAAGGCAGAGTAGAAAAGAAGGTATGGAGAGGTGATAACCAATCCTAAAGACCTTTGAAAATACATATGGAAACCTACTATTACAGAAGCCTCCTGAATTATATACCTATAAAGATGAGCTTAAATGGAGCTACCTTCTAACAGGTGAACAACTTAGGCAGTCATACATGAAGTCCAGTGCCAGCTATGGCTTACCTCTTTTTGAATGGTTCAGTAGACACCCTAAACATTACAGACTACTGCCATTACTTTTTGTTACTGTCTAGAACTTTATGGTAAACCCATTGCCAAAGACACCGCATACCTGAGTCATGTGGTGAAATCTAGCTAGTACCAGTCTGGAAGCTTCATCCCTACTGGCTGGCTTTCATGGTTTTGATCAGTGCTGTGTGCAATACAGGGAAGGAAAATAGTGCATATTCTTGTACATTTCTGAACCCTGTTAGCTATAATAGTGACTGTTATGGCAAGATAAGTCTCATTTACTACTGTAATGGTGGAAATAATATCATGGTGGTAACCAATTGCTTTCTGGTTAAATTTAAAGCCCACTCCAAAACTTAAACTCCACATATGGTACAGTTAACTGGAAAAACTGATTAGTTTGGTCCTATATCCTTGAGGAGAACATGATACTCTTAGTCTACTAAATAGACATAGTAATATGTTCATGACTTTATAAACATAAATCAATGCATCTCTCAACCCTCATCAAAAAAGCTTCTTTTTGTTGTAGATGGTACACAGACCACAACTGGTTAGTGTACAAAAATCAGAGACTGTCAAGTGCCCAGCTTCAAATGGGACAGCTCTGTCACACTTCTTCTCCCCAAGGGTCAGGAATCATAACAGAAGAAATGCCAGTAAGGTTGTAAGAGCCAGAGGAAGGGGATGTATGCAGAAAAGCATTATTTTCTGGACACGACAGTATCATTGCACACTGAACTCACAGTCACTGTGACTTTCACAAGCTAAGCCTGCCTCAGATCCCAGCATTGATTATATAAGGACCCATTACCTTCCACCCCTAGCTTAGGAACTATTGGTTCCTGATAGTTGCTTGTGCAGAGGATGTCAGTGCTTTACAGGGAATGTGGCCCCTGGAGGTTACCTATGCTCTAGCAGAGGGTCCTACACACATGTGCACACAGGTAGGAGTGAGTGAAATTAGTTGGTTTAAAAAAAGCACATAAGGTTTTGAAGCAACCGTGATAGGAGAAGCATAGATGTTCTTTCACAGATAACTGGTAGATACTGAGTCCATACAGTTAAACCCTTGAATTGTGCTGTCCCCACTGCGCTCTCCCGACTCTCACTTCCTCTAACTAGGGAACATTTGGATGGATCATCTTCTTGAGAACCTTTGCACTTCAAATGACCCCATTTCCAGGTCCACTCACACGACCCCATTTCTACATAAGCCACAAATGAGAAGAAGTACATTGAAGATGTGTGACTGTTCTTGTTTTCAGCTGGATAGAACAGATGAGCCTTAGGAGAAAGGGCAATGAACTCACACAATAGAACTGAATCCCAGCTGGGCACACCCTCGTACTAGTCACATGAGCCTGCAAAGCCCAGCCTGCCTCCCTGAACTTTGGTGTGAAACTGGTAAGTTGGAAATCACGGTCCACCAAGTGCTGAATGCTGCTGAGACTTCCACACATCCATCATCTCTCTAATCTTTACATCACAAAAGCACATGGGTGGAGGCATTAGCATTCCTGTTCTGCAGTTGAGAAAATGGTTCTGTTTGGGGTAAATACCTAGTACATTTCTCCAGACAGAACCTTCTGCCTGTGTGGGGAGCTGGTCCCTCAATCCTTCAGAACCTTCCAGCCCAGCCTCTTCCTAGGACTCTCTAATAGCTAACCCTCCTCCTAGGTCAGCCATTTCCTTTATTTTTGATAACAGATAATCAAAGCTTAGTGGATATACAAAGGAGAGAGGGGGTTTTGTTAGTGCATTTGGAAGTTGGCATGGTGATGGTAGTTTTATGACTAATAACAAATATGGCCATTAACCAGTCCTGGACAAGCAAGTGGCCAGTGTGGGATAATATCTTTGCATGGAAAACTCATCATGTAACCACTGTCCTAGTGTGGGGCAGTATCATTACAGGAAAAAGCACCATGTGACCATATGTAGCTGCACTCTTGGAGAAGCCTGGCTCCTCTTCAGTGTGTGCTCTTCAGTAGTTTTCTTCCTAAGTCTTTGGATTGGAGAGCAGTTCCTGCTGGGGATGCTACGGGGTTTCCTGGAATAAGGTCAATGGCTGGCATGTGGTGTTGGTTTCCCCTCTGGGCTGCTGCCGACCTCCCAGAGTTTCTTTCCTTTCTTCTGAGTCTCCATGTCCTTCATTAGGTCCTTCAAAAGTAACTGTAGGAGGAAGCACAGCTTACCTTTTCTTGTACAAATTCCATCTGACAGCATATCTTAGCCAAAGCCCTAGGGCAGATTTAAAAGATTTCTCAGTAAGATTAGACTATGTGCCTCATTTGTGTTTGTATTCTCACATTGACAGCAATGGCTTGTTTTGAAAAAATAAATGGAATTTGGCAGGGCTTCCCAACTAATGACTAAGACAATAAGAGTGTACCTCAATGCCAAATGAAATATTAACCTCTGAAAAGACTGCAAATTTAACTCTAAATAATTTTAAGAGAAGGAGCTTCTAACAATAAATACTAAAAGAAGAGTGCTCTGTTCTTCTCTAGAACAGTCTTCTGGACATTTGTAAATTAATAAAAATCAAAATCAAAGGCAATAGCAGAGTTAGAAAGCAATCATCCTCCCAGAGCATCCCGGTATGTTACCATCCATATGCCTTCTAGCCCAGGAGGGTGCTGCAGTTTATCCCTAATACATTTTATAGTTTGCTTGAAGGTGGATTTCTTCATTTTGTTTGCTCATTGTATAATTTTAGTATATACATAATACTTTGATTTTTGTTTAGTTGCTGTATTCTCTCACCTTCTCAATTCTTCTTCTTCTTCTCCTCCTCCTCTTCCTCCTCCTTCTTCTTCTTCCTCTTCCTCCTCCTCCTTCCTCTCTCTGTCTGTCTCTCCCTCGCTCTCACTCTAGCTATCTCTCTCTCCCCCTGTCTCTCCCGCCCTTCCTGTTTTCCTTTCTTCTTATAATGAAAAATTTTATTTTAAATTAGTTCTATTCTTCAGCAAATACCTTTAAAAACTGAATAGTTGAATCTAATAAAGTTTTCTTTGCATATATTGTATTTGTACATGACGTTGTTTTGTTTCTGATGCTGTTTTTCTGGTGTTTTCCATCACTATTTCATCTAATATCAGAGGTTCACATACATTTGATGTACAATTTGTATTCTATCATATTGACACAATTCTTTTTGTTAACTTTTTATTATTTTTCATTTTTTGAGATTATAATAATTACATAATTTCTTATTTTTCTTTCCTTACTTTAAACCCTTCCATATACCCTCACCTCTTGTTCTCTTTCAAATTAATGGTCTCTTTTTCTTTCATTATTATTACATGTATATATGTCTATGTATATTTCTAACTACATAAATATAACCTGGTCAATCTGTATAATATTACTTTCATGAATAGACATGTCACTATAGATGATCAAAAGCTCACGAAGCCTCAACCCTATATAAAGAACTACAGACAACTAAAGCTTTCTGAGAATGGAAGAAATAGTCTCCGCCCAGGGAATAGCACACCAGTTGGTTATCTTTTATTTTTAAAGATGCATTTTTATTATTATATACTTTTTAAAGATGTATTTTTATTATTATGTATGTGTGTGCTTATGTGAATATATGGCACGTTTGTTGGTGCTTATAGAAGGAGAAGGAAGCATAGGTTCCTCTGGAGATAAGAGTTATAGGCATTGGGAGCTACCTGATGTGGGTGCTGGGAAACAAACTTGTGTTCTCTTGAATAGTGGCAAGGCAAGCACTCCTAACCGCTGAGCATGTCTCCAGCTCATGATAAATATTATTCTTGTTATTCAGAGTACAGTTCTTTGTTCTTAACAAAGAACTATCTGATAGGCTATTCCACACTCCTCAAGTGAAGAATTGATAGGCAATTCACCAATCCTCAACTATAGAACTATCGGATAGGCCATCCCATGCTTCTCAACTGTAGAACTGATAGACTTTCCCACAATCCTCAACTGTAGAACTATCTGACAGACCATCTAACGTTCACCAACTGTAGAGCTATCTGGTAGATCATCAAATATTTATCAACTGTAGAGCTATCTGGTAGGCCATCCAACATTCATCAACTGTAGAGCTATCTGGTAGACCATTCAATATTCATCAGCTGTAGAGCTATCTGGTAGACTATCCAATACTCATCAACTGTAGAGCTATCTGGTAGACCATCCAATATTCATCAACTGTAGATCTATCTGGTAGACCATCCAATATTCATCAACTGTAGAGCTATCTGGTAGGCCATCCTCTGCTCCTCTACTGTAGAATTGATAGGCTATCCCACACTCCTCAACTATACATCTATTTTTCCTGCATAATTGTCTTTCCTTTTAAAATATTACCCATAAATCTATGATCACCAACGTCATATAATAACCTAAGAACAAGGGAAAGAAGTTGGAGAGGATTAAGAACAACTGACTGAAATCCTTTGTGCTGTAGGACTAGAAACTAATTGTTTATTAAATCTAATGTTTTGAATAAAACCTACTAGGAACCATAGCTCTCAAAGCTAAACCTCATCTATCTTGCTCTCTTTACAGGGCATTTTCCTATCTCTGTTAGACACACGTGAAGTTTATTCTCCATCAAGTCAAACGTATCAGGTGGAAAATTCCCCAGGTGCCAGCACAAAATGTGTCAACTCAAAGATGTTAGGAATTCCTTCTGCAAGCTGTGCCTTGTCTTTCTCAGTCCTTTATCCTAGCTGAGCAATGTGTTCTCTCTCAGACCAGGAAATCTGAAATCTGGCAGGAAGTCATTGCCCCTCCCCTACAAGCAACCCCAGTGTATTCAGAATTGGGATCCTACTTAACACTGCGACTTAAAGAACACAACCTCAAGGAACACTGCCCCTAATCTTTTCTAGCTCGGCTGTGCCATTAAGTCTTCAGCCTAAGTCCCTTCCCTTCAGACAGACTTCCTTGATTTCCCCACCTTAGATAGTTCTTCAAGTGCTTGCTATCATCTTCCCTTTTGCAGTATTCACTCTTCCCATTTCTGGTACTTCTTCACTTTTTTATCACTGGTAGCTCGCCCCTCCCAAAACGGAACAATGATGTCTCAACATGGGATTTTTCTGCATTGCTTGCTGTCCAATCCTCAGTACTGGGTCAATTAGCTCCTTCTGTGTCACAAACAACCTCTGAATCTTTGAGGCCTATAACAAAAAACCTCTTATTTATTTGCCCAGGGTTCTATGAGTCAGCATGTTTGGAGAGGCTCTGCTGGGACAATTATCCCTGCTCAGTGTGGTATCAACTGAGTTAACTCTTACATTTGTAGTTAGTGAATACTCACTGGCTCTGCTCTCACATCCACTTCAGCAAGGGCAATGGGGGCAATCATGTGCTCATGTGTCATGTTTCATTTGGTGGTATAGCTTACACTCAAGAGATTTCAAGGTTCCCATGGACAACAAGGAAGGTAAACAATGCTTTTCAAGGCTCCCGATGGTGTCCATCTTGCTAATATGCTCATCAACAAACTAAGTTAAGAAAATCAGGTCACATGATCAAGCCCAAATTAAAGTCCAAATAGTTTCTTGATGGAATAAGCTTTGAAGTAACACCACAAAGGAGCTGCACATCAGGAAGCACATGGAAATAAATCATACTTTTATGCCTAGTGTGCAACCTGGCACCAGTGCACTGGAGGCAATGACTAAATGCTCGTTGAATGAATGAATGAATGAATGAATGAATGAAAAACATGCATGGGTAGCATTTCAGGTCCTTCACACTAAGAATCATGTTTCTTTTCAGTTCATATTTTCTGCCCTAACACAGTAAGAATTCCACAAGAGTTACTTTAAGAGTTTATCATCTGGGAGTGTGCTTGGGCTATGACAGCTATACTACACACATGACAGGAATGTACTCCAGCCCAACCATTGAACCTTTCTTTCCATGGTCAGGAAAAGTCACATAAGATCACACTTACCACATCAGAGGCATAAGCCCACTTAAATGGCAAACAATTGGCAGTGAATTAAAAAAAAATATTTACTGTTGGACTGGATTGTTTATGTATGTGTTTTATCATGTTAAAACCATCTATCCATATATCCATGTCTAATTATCTGTCCTATATCTATCTGTCTGTCTGTCATACACCTATCTATATAATAGACATCCAAAAGAGAAGAATCTACATGTTGTTAAAGCAAATCTATGATGTCAATCATATTTTTCCCATTTGACAGATAAAGACTCAAGATATGTCGGGCCAGGTTTGAAAACATGTATTACTCTGTGCCCTACATGGTGGCACATTTAGGTAAGCAATGGTTTAAAGCCTTCACTTGGTCTGATGGCTATTCTTGGTTGTCAACTTGACTACATCTAGAATTAACTAAAACCCAAAGTGCTGGGTACACCTGTGAGATATTTTATCTTAATTAAATCATTTGAGGTGGGAAGATCCACCTTTAATCTGTGCTTCACCTTTTGGTGGCAGCCTATATAAGAGATTTGCAAGAAGGAAGCTTTTGCTCTTTGCCTGTTTGCCCTTACTTTCATTGGCAAGGTCATTCTTCACTGGCATTGGAGTCTAGTTTGGGGGGAGGGGTTCCAGTGTATACTGAAGAGTAGCTGAGACATCTAGTCTCATGGGCTGAAGAACTACTGGATTCTTGAACTTTCCATGATAGACAGCCACCATTGGATTAGCTCCATCACAGCCTGTAAGCCACTATAAAAAATTCCCTTTATATATATTCATTCTATCAGTTTTCTTCCTCTAGAGAACCCTGACTAATACACTTGGCATTTCAAAATGTTCTTCTGTCTTTCTATTCAAATATTCTAATCTCATTTGTGTGTGTGTGTGTGTGTGTGTGTGTGTGTGTGTGTGTGTGTGTGTCTCCTCTCTACACATATTTACCACTTATTTAATTCCACAGATTAGTTTTCATTTGGAAGTTTAAAGACATTCCACCATTTTCCTGTGTGATTAAGAGACAGCATAGGCATATACCATCAATAAAGCTATGTCGGAGGATGGAGTCTAAATCTCCATCTACACAGACTAACAATACTAGACTTCTAGCATCACTTTCTGATGGATCACAAACCACACTTTCCAACACAGTTCTCTTCCTATGAGGCTCTATTCCAAAAGTTATAGACAGAAGGGAGCAAATGGGATTCTTTCTCCCAATCCAAAGAAGTGAGAAAGCTAAACCAAGAAATCACTGCTCCTCGTCTACAATCTCATCTTTTAGAGAGAGGAATGAAGATAGAGAGAAAAACATCAAGGTTTCTCGTTCCAACATTTTGAACCACAATCTGTCAGCAAGACTCACTTTGAAAGATTTGTTTGTCTCATCCCTAGCTTCCCAAAGAAAACCCAGCTGAGCTGGCAGAATATCCATAGCTGACCCAAACCTTCCCATGCTAGGGCTCAGCATCAGATCCTTGGTTTGAGGCTTTCTTGCACCACACAGACCACCTTGCTGTTTTATCTGTACTGAAGCATGACAGGAGATTGCTTGGCTTATCTCCTGTCATGCTTCAGTACAGAATGAAGACAAGACCTCCTTAGCTTCCTGACTTTTTTTTTCTTTTTTTTTTGCTTCATCCACTGAGTATTCTGATTGTTCATTGGATTAATGAAATAATCTCTCTCTGGTCCTTAGATAAATTCATCAGTCAATCCAGGATTTATTGAGAGGTTTATCTGGAACAAGTAAGCATGCCCACCCACATTTCACTCACTAAATTGTCCAGTGTATGAAAAACTGTAACATTATAAATACAACTAAGGTCTAAATATGTATAGAGGAATCAAACTAATATAGGAATTAGATAGTCATTACCCTCATTGTAAATACACACACACACACACACACACACACACACACACACACACACACACACATCCATTCAATTATTTAACAGTTGGAAATGTCTTATCAGTTGTTTCTATTTTTGAACATAAATTCTTATTCTATTTCTCACATCAAACTTTATCCTGCTATAATTAATTTTATACATGAGTTTATTTTTGAGAAAGCCCTAATATAATTCTCTGTATCAAAATGATATGCACAACTTTTAACTGTCTATAAAAATTATCTTTAAATATTAGCTTTTGGTTATTTTCTCTAAATCATTACCTTATATATTAGTCAAAACAAGAAATAGATTTAAAACACAATTTAAACTAACTAAAAAATTTAAAATGTGTGGTAAATGTATTTATATTGCACCAGTTAAACTTTGAACTTTTCAATGATTATCACTTTAGAATTGAACCTCATTTCTACTTCTATTTATTTCTTTTAAATGCTAACTACTAACAGAGTATAACCAACATCTGTTAGATAATACCACCAAATTCTACAATCAGAAAATCACGTCAGTGATTTATCATATAAATAATGCTTAATGATTTATTTATTGATAGTTAAGATTTGGTTGCCTTTCAATCCTATTGAAAATACACTGAAACTGACCTGTCTTACAAAAGGATTGATTTCCAAGTCAGTAATCATCCACTAGCTTGGAATCAATACCGGGCTTTCAAACATGTGCATTTACTTAGCACCCTGTAGCTTTCTCCACACTAGAGCAATGCTTCTAGGTAAGAATTAGGTAGGTAACAATGTGCTCTTCTTTTGTAAGGTAGGAGAAACAGGCATCCCACCAGTAACTCAGAGACCTGAGAATGATTCAAATAAAACTGCTTGCTCAATCAACCCACTCCTGAAACAACTTGAGTCTTTACTCTGGTCCATAGTTTAAATATTCCCATGATGCCATCCTGACCTCATCGAACAACAGAATTTGAAGATCATTCTCCACTGACTATCCTGAACCATCTAAGCAGAGTCTAGACTACAACAATGCTTTGCACTCTGGGAAGTCTTCAACTATGACAACTGGTCACTGCTACACTGAGTGTTTTGGTCTCTCCATGTCTTCACTTCAATCTCAGAATTTTAAGAAAACAGAGATTAAACAATGATTATGCCTTATTCTTTTTACAGATAAGAGTACTATAGTCAACAAACAATATAATTTATTCAAGGCAGAACAACTAGTTAGGAGAACTGAGCCTTGAAGTCAAGTCTTCAGCTTACAGAGTTGGGTAGAATCACCAAGCCTGTGCTTTCTAGAATCCTACAATGTCAGAATTGGAAGGATCCTTATGCAAAGTTGGTTTGGGTCTGAAAGGTATGGAGGAACTTCCCAGTGAACTGTGCTCCATCAGTGCTCCATCAGTGCTCCATCAGTGAGGATCTAGTTGCTGCAGCAATGTTGCTTCTGCTACCATGTACAAAGGTTGTTTGGGTCTGAAATGCATGGAAGAAATCCCCCACTGAACCGTGCTCCAGCAGTGCTCCATCAGTGCTCCAGCAGTGAGGATCTAGTTACTACAGGAATGTCTCTCCTGTTATCATGTTCAAATTCCTTTTGTAAAAAATTTGAGCAGCTCTGTATACTTGCTGTTTTTCTACATTGACCAGATTCCAGTCTGTTCATCTTAGTCATCTATTTCTGATCTGCCTTCTGAATGATTCAAAATAAATCTAATTATTTTATGAGACAACCTTCAATTATTGGAAAACTTTGCTCACAATTGCACCTGCTGTTTTCAGCCTTCTTGTCTATGTAGAAACTTAGTAAGCCACAGGACTCTGTGGGCCACAGTTTGTGAAAATCCTTAGCTATCTAACAAAGGATTTCCAGTATTATTTATAGAGACACTATCTAACCTTCATGTTAGAATGCTTGCATGCATCATCCAATATAAAACACCCGTCTCCCTTTAAGACCCTTTACTCTCTACAACCCAATATGAACTTATCTTACTCCTAATTTTTGTGCTCATTTAGACAAATTAATTTTCTATCTTTAAGACATGGGGTTTCCAAAGGGGAGACCTGGAAAGGGGAAAACATTTGAAATGTAAATAAAATATCAAAAAAAAAAAAAAGACAAGGAAGAAATTGATATTCAAAGTGCATGAGCACAGAGAATGCTGCCTTGTATCAAGGATCAGTTTTATTCATTACTGCACAGTCCAGGATTAGTGAACAGATGCTTTTGAGGTTCTTCTTCAAATGGCATTCACACAGAGCCTAAAGCATTCTGTTAGGCCTTACCCTTACCCGGGCTTTGGGTTCCACACAACATCGTTCTCACCTGCTTACTTAGAAATATATTAGCCAACCACAGACTGCTAGAGAGCATCAATCAGATGAAAGCACAGTGAACAAGTCACAGACGCGCTTCCTAAATCTCAGAGTCTAAAACTGTAAATCTAATCAGTGCCAGGATGAACAACTGCCAGTTCTCCCCTGCTCAGGCTGCTCCCCTAAAGTCTGCTTCTCCTATTTATTTATTTATTTATTTATTTATTTATTTATTTATTTATTCATTCATTCATTCATTCATTCATTCATTCATTCATTCATTCATTCACTTTACATCCTGATCGCTGTCATCCCTTCACAGTTCCTCACATACTTCTTCCCCTAGTCCATCCTTCCCTTCTCCTCTGAGAGCATGGCAACCCCCTTGATATCCCAAACCTGGCACATCTAGTCTCTGCAAGGCTAGGTACATCCTCTCCTATTGAGGCCAGACAAGGCAGTCCAGTTGGGGCAACATATTGCACAGACAGGCGATAGCTTTAGGGATAGCCCTTGCTCCAGTTGTTGGGGGACCCACATGAAGACCAAGCTGTACCTCTGCTACATATGTGTAAGGCACCTAGGTCCAGTCTGGTATGCTCTTTATTTGTTGTTGGTGGTGTGTTTACACAATGGAATACTTTTCAGCTATTAAAAACAATCGTGCATGGAAATGGGTGGAACTAGAAAATATCATCCTGAGTGAGGTAACCCAGACACAAACGCATACACACGGTATGGATTCAGTTATAAGTAGATATTAACCATAAAGTACAGGACACTCCACAGACCCAAAGAAGCTAAAGAAAAAGGAAGTTCCAAGTGAGGATGTTTGAATCTCACTAGCTGGGCAGAATTGAGATAGGTGGAGCTCTGGATTTCCAGGTTTGGGGTCTGAGGAGAACTACGAGGAGGAGGGAGAATGTGGGAAGAGGAGAAGATGCCATAGGTTAGGTGAGTCATAAGAATGTGGCCAGGAGGGCTGGCCAATTGGAGTTAAGAGCTGCCCAGAGGGGGCATGGCGAGTTTGAATTTGGGGTTATTGATAGGAAAGTAAATTCTAATAGCTTATAGAGTAGATATCTGCCCAGCTCTAGTACTGATTAAGGCTTATTATAATAATAATAAAAATTATGTGTCTTTTATCCAGCAGCTAAACAATCAAATGCAGAGCAAACCCCTGATTAAGATCAAATATTCTCTACAGCATATAGGCTTATATGTAAATGCCATAATGAAGAACTTCTTTTACTATTACTACATACTAGAAAAAAGAAAGTAACTCTTCCTTAGAAGAACAAGTCACTGGGCCTAGGAGGGAAGTAAGAGCCACACTACCCAGTGAGGTGTTGGAGAAATAAATTTATAGGTGAGAAACCCAGATATGGCATTTTACTCTGTGGCAAAAACGAACTGACTTCCTCTGAACTCATAAATGAGATGAACATGCCTAGTCTACACACATGCTTATTCCACATACATGTCCACTCTACACACATGTCCACTCCACACACATGTCCACTCCACACACATGTCCACTCCACACACATGTCCACTCCACACACATGTGCTCTCCACACACATGTCCACTCCACACACATGTGCTCTCCACACACATGTCCACCTTATACACATGTTCAAAAATTAATTATACAGTATGGGATGAAAGAAGTTGAGCTCCCTGTATTTGTAGGTGATATGGACTTATGTACTGGAAATGAAAGAAAAGCATGAAAGGAATAAGCAACCAATACCCCAATTCAGCAGCTTCACAGCACACAAGTCATTCTACACACTAGCAATGAAACTCACGACATTAAATTAAGCAACCAATTCAATATCCAGTAGAATAAAAGTAAATATTTAATAATAAATTTAACAACATAAATGTTAGACTTGTATTTTAACAAGTAAACAATTGCTGAAATAAATTGGAGAAAATGTACGTAAGTCAGAAGCTATCCTACGCTCATGGATAATATCAATACTGCAAAACTTTCAAGATGACCATACTCCACAAATTGATTTGCAAATTTAGCATAATCTTTATAAAATTCTGGACAGCTTTCTAAGGAAATTGACAGGCTGAGCCTAAAATTTGCATTGAGATGTAGGGATTCATAATGACAGAACAATCTTTAAAGAGAACAAAGTTGGAAGATTTATATGACACACTTTTTAAAAGTCTTTGTAAAGCCATTACTCTCATTCTTATTTGTGAATAGACATGTAGATTGTGACATAGATGTGTTCATATAATTGTGTTCTGTTATTTTTAGATACATATACTGAAATAATTAAATACAAAAGAACGTGGCCCTTTACTTCACATAATACTAAGCAAAAAAATTATATCAAAATGTTTCAGAAACTAGAGTGAAAATTTACCTAATATTATTATAATTTAGGAAAATGGAAATCTAAGCAAAATGAGCTATCATTTTCCATCTACTAGAATAGCTACATCTGAAAGATAAGTAATATATTTATACATATACATATATGTATAAATATATAAGTATCTGTGAGAATGTAGAGAAATGAAATCCTCTGGGTGGGAATTTAAAATAATGTAGTCATTTTGGAAAGCCTTTGTTGACTTAACAATTCCATTCTAGAGAAACAAAAATCACCATCCACACTAAAATTTCTACATTTATTTATTTATAATAAAATTATTTACATAAATCTAAACCATAAAATTCCATAAATTGGTGAATGGATTAAAAAAATATGCTCTTCTTTAAAAAATTTTTATTGAAAAAAATAATAAAAATATATTCTGATCACCAGGCAGTAGTTGTGCATGCCTTTAATCCCAGCACTTGGGAGGCAGAGACAGGCAGATAGATCTCTGTGAGTTCAAGGCCAGCCTGGTCTACAGACAGAGCTCTAGGTCCACCAAGGCTACACAGAGAAACCCTGCCTTAAAATAAGAATTTTTCAGACACACACACACACGCGCACACACACACACACACACACACACTCTGATCATGGTTCCTCTCCCCCAACTCTTCCCAGATCCATCCCACCCCTACTCACACAACCCCAAATCCTGTTTTCCTCTCTCTTTAGAAAGCAAACAAATAGGTAATTCCTCTTATAGTGGAGAATTACTCAGCAGTAAAAGCTATTGGCTCTTTCTACAGTATTAGGCAAACTTGAAAATGTCATGTTAAGTGGACAAGGCCAGTCCTAAAAGAGCACCTGTATGAAGCAGATTATGTAAGAGTTTTAGAACAGAGGAGTTTACGTAGATAGAAAGTAGACTAGTATGCTCGCAGGGCTGCAAAGGGGAAGGTAGACCAGATAGAGGAAAATGAATTACTCATATATACAGGGTAATGAAAATGTCCTAATAATCACAATATGATGGTGATCACGCAGCTACAAATGCCCTAAAAGACTGAACTATAATTGTTCAGCAGGCAGATTTCTGAGAGTTGTAAATAGTATCTCAATAAAACTGTCAAAAAAGTTAAATTAAGGAGAATAAAAGAAATCAAAATTCAAAAAGACATAAACAAAGTTGTGACAGTAGCTTTCAAATTCATGGCCTCCTTTTTCATTAATTGTTGTTACATACATATATGATATATAAATATAGATTTCCTAAATTCATTAGTAAAACCTGCTCAGTATGTATATATAATTTTACTTCTATGTATGTTTTAAGGGCTGACCATTTGTTAATGGTAACCAACTTTTGCTTTTCCCTGGGGAAAACATTTTGTTCTGCTCTCTGCATTCCTTGGTTGCTTGTAGTTCTTTGTGTAGGGTTGAGACCTTGAGAGGTTTTCCTGGTCCACACTAACATGTTTATTTCCACTTCATTTTTGAGGTATGACATTTACATGAAACTGGAGCTCAGTATTTCAGAACTCGGACTTATCAGGGAAGGCCTGGATCATCTTGTCCCTACCCTCTCAGTGCTGGGTTCCAGAGGTTTGACCTCACACATCTGGCTCTGTACTGTTATCTGGGTGCTGAGGATCTGAAAGGTTTTACCCACTGAGCTATCTCTCAACACCCCAGTTTTGAGAAATTTATCCTTCAAGTTAAGGAAGGCCAATTGCTCTCCTGAGTTTTCCTTTCCATATGCTGCGGGCAGATGTTTTGGTCTATATCAGACAGAGGTGCTCTTGTTGCTCATTTTACGTAAGTGCTTGTTCTGAACAGCAATTACCTTTGTCCATAATTTCCTTTTCCCCGAGTCAGTGTGTTGTGAAAACGTACAGCAAGTCCTATTATTCACGGGAGATAGGTTTGCTATCTTGCCTTCTGCCTTCTAATTAAATATGCCACTTCTAATTTCGGAGCTTGAATGGAGAATGTGGACAGAGAAATTGTGATGCCTTTGTTTTTATGAAGACTGTAGCAGTCCCTTAAGATAACCCTTACATGGTTTCTGAAACTGGTAATTGATTTTTTTCCCCCTTCACTGCTAAGATTGGAGTATAGACATGTCAAGTTTTTCAGGAAAGAACTCGGGGAATAGATGCCTATCCCTGTACAATTAACTGTGCAATTTCTCACCAAGCTTCAGCACCCTTAGGCCAATCATAGTAATATCCCAGATGATAGAATTCCAAGAGTGTAGGATTGTAAGAAATATGGACATTTCCAAATTCTTCATTAAACTGATTTTAGTTTGGTTTGGAGAGCTCCCTAACGGCGCTTCGCAAGTCTGATCTTAATCAATGTTAAAGGTTCTAAGAGTCAAAAAGGCAGGCACTTCATCACTATTGATGCTTGAAAATATTGAGTCTATATTACCAACAGAAGGGCATGGAATAAAGGGAGGGGAGCTGGTGAAGATTCTGTAGTCATTAAAGGAGCAGGACAAGGGGGCTGGGGAGGGCTGTGACATCAGAATGACGGGTGGAATGCTAGCTTAGCTCTCCGCCAGGCCATAAGGAAGTCGACACACAGAGTTCGTGACTATGTAACTTTCACTTTTCCCTTTTCTGGGCTTGGGTGAGAGCTCTGCTACTCAGATACTCTCTCAGCTCTCCTCATTCTTCCTTCTTTTTCAGTTTGAGAGAGGGTCTCACTATGTTGCCCAGGATGTCCTTGAATTTACAATCCTCCTGCCTCAACTTCCCTAGGGATCACAGGTACTACTGAACCCATAACACTCTGCTTTTTACTGGTCTTAGCTAAGGAATTTTTTTTTTTTTTGGTTCTCCTTCTCTCTCTCTCTCTCTCTTTTTTTTTTTTTATTAATTTTGATAATTTATTTACATTTCCAATGTCTCCTCTTCGGAAACCCCCCATCCCTTCCCCCTCCCCGCCTCTATGAGGGAATTCCACCTCCCATCCACCCACCTACCCATTCCCATATTCCCACCTTGAAATTCCCCTTTACTGGGACCTCTGACACCCTCAGGCCCAAGGGCCTCTCCTCTCTCCCTGATGTCCAAAGAGGCCATCCTCTGCCACATATGTGGTCCGAACCATGGGTCCATAGATGTGTATTCTTTGGTTGGTGGTCCTAACTCAAGGATGACCAGAGGGGGGATCAGGCCCATTGACGTCGTTGCTCCATCCTTGGGGCTGCAAACTCCCTCAGCTCCTTCAGTCCTTTCTCCAACTCCTCCATCTGGGACCTCACTCTCAGTCCAGCGGTTACTGTAAAGTGAAACTTGGGCATTCTGAACTTTTGGGCTAATATCCACTTATCAGTGAGTACATACCATGTTCGTTCTTTTGTGACTGAGTTACCTCGCTCAGGATGATATTTTCAAGTTCCATCCATTTGCCTGCAAATTTCATTAAGCCATTGTTTTTAATAGCTGAGTAGTGCTCCATTGTGTAAATGTACCACATTTTCTGTATCCATCCCTCTGTTGAGGGACATCTGGGTTGTTTCAACAAATGGTGCTGGTTCAACTGGCGGTCTACATGTAGA
>CM052703.1:6258203-6300075 GCA_028551405.1 Uromys caudimaculatus
GGGGTATGGCTCCAGTGACATCCTCAGTCAGTCAGGGGCATGGCTCCAGTGGCATCCTCCGTCAGTCAGGGGCATGGCTCCAGTGGCATCCTCAGTCAGTCAGAGACATGGCTCCAGTGACATCCTCAGTCAGTCAGGGGTATGGCTCCAGTGGCATCCTCAGTCAGTCAGGGGCATGGCTCCAGTGACATCCTCAGTCAGTCAGGGGCAAGGCTCCAGTGACTTCCTCAGTCAGTCAGGGGCATGGCTCCAGTGACTTCCTCAGTCAGGGACATGGCTCCAGTGGCATCCTCAGTCAGTCAGGGGCATGGCTCCAGTGGCATCCTCAGTCAGTCAGGGACATGGCTCCAGTGACTTCCTCAGTCAGTCAGGGACATGGCTCCAGTGACTTCGTCAGTCAGTCAGGGGCATGGCTCCAGTGACTTCGTCAGTCAGTCAGGGGCATGGCTCCAGTGGCATCCTCAGTCAGTCAGGGGCATGGCTCCAGTGACATCCTCAGTCAGTCAGGGGCATGGCTCCAGTGGCATCCTCAGTCAGTCAGGAGCATGGATCCAGTGACTTCCTCAGCCTTATGAGTCTTGAACACATCAAACTCACTCTACTTTCAGCACGATCATTTTAAAAATGATCTTCCATCTGGATGCATACTTTTATTGCTGACCAGTCTACTTGATCGAATAGTTTGCATCTTATTTGCATCTGTTAGAGTTGCATTGTTCTTTGACAACATAATCCTTTTAATACGTCCTTTAAAATAACTGCTTCTGGCACTGAGGAGTTGCCTCAGCAGTTAAGAGAATGCACTGCTTTTTGCATAGAACCCAAGTTCAATTCCCAGCACCCGTGTTGGGTGGCTTTCAGTGACCTGTAACTTTCGATCCAGGGGTGTCTGATCCCTTTGGCCTCTATCAAGGACAGCACTCACTTGCATATTATCCCGTCTACACACAGACGCATAACCATAGATACGGGATTAAAATAAAATCCATCTATCTATCTATCTATCTATCTATCTATCTATCTATCTATCTATCTATCTATCTATCTATCTATCCATGTACCTACCTATCTTTAATTTAAATTATTTTATTTATTTACATTCCAGTCATTGTTTCCCCCTCAGTCCCCCTCCCACACAGTTCCTCATCCCATTCTTCCTCCCCCTCGTCTTCGAGAAGGTGCTCTGCCCCCACCCAGTCCCCCCCTTCCCTGGGGGGGAGCCTCAAGACTCTCCAAGATTAAGCACATCTTCTCTAAATGAGGCTAGACCGCTTAGACCTCTGCTACGGATATGCCAGGGGCCTTGGACCAGCCCGTGTATGCTCCTGGTTGGTGGCTCAGTCCCTGGGAGCTCCCTGGGTCTTGGTTAGTTGAGACTGCTGGTCTCCTATGGGGTCGCTCTTCCCTTCAGCTTCTGCCATCCTTCCCCTAATTCAACCACAGAGGTCCCCGACTTCAGTTCAATGGTTGGCTGTAAGTATCTGCATCTGTCTCAGTCAGCTGCTAGTAGAGCCTCTCAGAGGACTGCCATGCTAGGCTTCTGCCTATAAGCACACCATAGCATAGTAGTGTCCGGCTTTGACACCCCTTTACCCCCACATGAGATGGATCCCAAGTTGGGCTGCTCAATGGACAGCCTTTCCTTCAGTCTCTTCTCTGTTTTTGTCCCTGCAGTTCTTTTAGACAGGAGCAATTCTGAGTCACGAATTTCGACTGTGAGTCAGTAACCCAGTCCCTCCACTTGAGGCCCTGTCTATCTATTGGAGGTGGACTCTGAGTTTTCTTCCCCTAATGTTGGGCATTTTGGCTAAGGTCCCAATGAGTCCTGAGTGTGTCTCACCTCCTGGGTCTCTCGTACTCTCTAGAGAGTCCCCCCTCCCACTCCCTGAGGCCACTTATTTCCATTTATTGTCTTGGCCGTCTGGGCTTCTCTCCTGTCCCCTCCTCCCATATCCGATCTTCCCCTCTACCCCCTCTCCTCCACCCAGGTCCCTCCCTGTCTCCACCTCCCATGATTTTTCCTTCCCCTTCTAAATGGGATGGAAGCCTCCTCACATGCACATTTCTGCTTGTTACACTTCTTACGGTCTGTAGGTTGTATCCCAGGTATTCTGTACTTTTTGGTTAATATCCACTTATTAGTGAGTACATACCATGCATGCCCTTTTGGGTCAAAGTTACCTCACTCAGGATGATATTTCCTGGATCCATCCATTTGCCTGCAAAATTCATGATGTCTTCATTTTTAATATTTAAATAGTATTCCATTGTGTAAATGACCCACATTTTCTGTATCCATTCTTCAGTTGAGGGACATCTGGGCTGTTTCCAGCTTCTGGCTATTACAGATGAGGCTGCTATGAACATGGTGGAGCACTTGTCCTTGTGGTATGGTGGGATATCTTTTGGGTTTATGCCTAAGAGTGGTACAGCTGGGTCTTCAGGTAGAACTATTTCCAATTTTCCAGGAACTGCCAGAATTATTTCCAAAGTGGTTGTACCAGGTTGCAGTCCCACCAGCAGATAGCCAAAACAGTTCTCAACAATAAAAGCACTTCTGGGGGAATCACCATCTCTGACCTCAAGCTATACTACAAAGCAATAGTGATAAAAACCACATGGTATTGATACAGTGACAGACAGGGTAATCAATCTAATAGAATTGAAGACCCAGAAGTAAACACATATACCTATGGACACTTGACTTTGAAAAAGAAGCCAAAAGCATGTAGTGGAAAAAAGAAAGCATCTTCAATACATGGTGCTGGTCTAACTGGCAGTCTGTATGTAGGAGAATGAAAATAGATCCATATTTATCACCTTGCACACAAAGCTCAAGTCTAAGAAGATCAAGGACTTTAACATAAGACCAGATACACTGAATCTAATAGGAGAGAAAGTGGAAAAGAGCCTCAAACTCATTGGCATGAGTGTGTGTGTGTGTGTGTGTTTGTGTTTGTGTGTGTGTGTGTGTGTGTGTGTGTGTGTGTGTGTGTGATTTCCTAAACAGAACTCCAATAGCTCAGGCCCTAAGATCAACAATTAATAAATGGGACTTCATGAAACTGAAAAGCTTCTGTAAAGCAAAAGACACTGTCAATAGGAAAAATTGGCAACCTACAGATTGGACATAAAATAAATCTTAAAGAACTAATTTCTAAAAACGTTTAGAGAATTTCTTGGGAGTGACATATAATAAAAATTGGAAATAAAGTACCTCACACTACTTTATAATATATATATATATTACTAAGAAAGTACTAAAATAATATCATTGACTAGGTATATCTAAACTAATTGTATGGTCAATGGTATTTATAGATAGATAGATAGATAGATAGATAGATAGATAGATAGATAGATAGATAGATATCATTATATGCTATAATTATGGTTATATAGTAAGATTAATCATTCTAATTTATGTAGATATTTTTGAAAATTAGAGAATAAAATAATATTTGTCACCAGATCCAGAGTGTCTATTTAAGCAGGCTTAGTATACTAATCTGGTTAGAAAAAGACCAAGAATTAGTTTTAAAATTTGTATAGCAGGTCTGTTTTTTTTTATTAGATTTGTTATTAATTAAATTCATTCTCTGATGATTTTATAGGGCATGACCTTTTTTAATGTTGCTTTTGATCCTACCATTCAAACTTAGATCACATGGTCTTGTAACCAGAGTTGCAGGTGACCATCTATCTGTACTAGAAAAAGGCATACACTCCTATTTGTCTAATTTTATTTTGTGGTTTATTAAATGACTAACACTGAAACATTGGCATGAGCCTGTAGATGTCAGAGTCTCCAGTCTCCAAAGAATTCAAAGTCCTTTTTACCACAGGAAAGAAAAAAGGCCAATCTAGCCTGCCACCAGATTCAAGACCTTTCAAATAGAGCATTACCGCTTAACTGACAGGCAGGCATCTCTAGAGCCAAGTACAGTCCTTAGTCCACCTTCAAGTTAGCTGTTGCTATGGTGAACAGCTCCCAGGAGTTAGTGCTTCACTTCATGACAACTGTGTTTTGTTTGCCTCAAGCACAAAATTCTCCCTCTCAACCCCTCTTCCCTTCTCTCTCCCTTCCCCCTCTCTCTGTCTCTCCCTCCCTCATTCTCCACCTCCCTCCCTCCCTCCCTCCCTCCCTCCCTCCCTCCCTCCCTCCCTCCCTCCCTCATAAACAGATGTTCTGACTTGGTGCTGGGTTTATTTATACAGGGAAAGTGGGAGATTACAAACTAATATTTATGTACTCCACTTGCTTTGTGCAGTTGAGCTGCCTTGCACCTCTATTTGTATTTAGTAAATAGTTTTAAGGTTATGTCAATTTTGTTCTGATAAGAATAATACATGTGGATTGTCAAAGTTCAGAATCTATAGAGAGAGCACAGAGAAGAATACAGAAGCATTTAGCCTGCTCAACCTAGTGACATCTCTAACTATGTCATTCATTTCATATATTTCCAGGTATTTGAAGCATCTTCTGTCTTTCAGATGCTGTATATTTACATGCCAATGTAATAAGATTTAAATATTTTTATGTTAAAATCAATGAGTCAAATGATACCTTGCCATTCATAGTTTTCTGGTATATTTTAAATTTTTGCCTTTTTTCCAGACTAAATTTATAACCATTCTGTTGATTCAAAACAATCATTTATGGATTTTGATAGAAATGCATTAAAATTAACTAATGATCTCGGTATAGTTTACATACCAGTATTTAGTCTTCTTACTAAGGGGCCTAGGGTAAACTTTCACGGATCAGGCATCCTTCCATGGTTCTTGAAAGGCTTGTAGTCTCTCTCTCACAGGTTCCGAAGATTCTTCATTTTCTCAGATCTTTCATGTTCTTACTTGGAATTTCTTCCATTATGTGTTTTAATTCATTAGAGAAATGAGAGTTATGTATGTGCGTTTGCTTCCTGCTTGTGGGTTTACTATGGCTCACTCGTTCTCTTAAATCTTCCAGGTAGATAAGACAGGTGGAGGGAATGAGGTTCTTAGCCTGCCTTCTTGCTCCATAAACCTTGCTTCTTGGTTTGTTCCCCCGCCCCCATTATCTCACTGGTCCCCAAAGTTGTGGTGACCGAATCGGGCTGGTCAGATGCCAGGAAAGCTGAGTAAATTGGATTTATTATTGGACACAGCAGTAATAGAAATAGCATGTTTGACTTTTTGTGTTACATTTATCAGACATTTAGTTATCAGGAGTATGTGCGCTTCAAAATCAAATTAGAAAACTTTCAATATTTTTATGGAAAAGCTAGAACAACATATACATTTTCCACTGCAGATAGGTTTCATGAGTCAAGTTCACTGACACTAGAGACATTGGTTTATGTTTTAGACTTGTCTAGGGAATCTTTCTATTCAGTCTAGGCAGAGAGACCACAAACAGTTCCATTCAAGTGTAGCTTGATGAACAAATGTTTTTACTGCATCATATACAGAAGCAACAGTCAGGGGATTTACTTATAGGAACGTAGTTAGTCTACAGGAAGCCACAGTGCCAAGGGCTCGCCTCCATCCAGCAAATGTTAAGTGCTCAGATATCGTGTGCGTGCGTGCGTGTGTGTGTGTGTGTGTGTGTGTGTGTGTGTGTGTATGTGTGTGTGTATGTGTGTGTGTACGCGTGTCTCCTTGGTCTCCTTAGTCCTTCCTTTCCTTCCCTCGTAGACGCAGTCTCATGTGGCTCTTGTGGAGTGGGCAGTCAGCTGTCCTCACTCAACACAGCAGTGTCCACATCCAACCTAAAAGGAAAGGGGAAAGGGGATGCCTTGGTTATTGCCAATGTCAGACTCTATTTCTGGGTCAATTTTGATTATTTCTAACTTCCAAGAAATTACAATTTTATCAGGTGCTTCAGTGTACTTTCAAAATACCTTTAGCCATGCTGACTTCTTAAGGACTCTCTCTTTTTTAATCTTACTTTTAATAAGAGTTGAGTCTATTTAAATCCACACTCATATTCTCATATTCTTCTTACCCCTCAAGATACAGACATTAACCTTAAATGTCTAGCTTTGTATAGAAACATCTCTTTGGCTTATTAATGTTTCTTGTTTCTTTCTAATTCATTCATTTCTCTTATTTATTTTTTAAATTTATTTATGTGTGTGCATGTCCATATATTTATGAGTAGGGTGCATATTATGGTGTATGTATGGAGCTCTGAGGATGTATGTATGTAGGGCTGTATGTATGTTTATGTACATGTGAATATGTATACATGTAGGACTGTACATAAATACACCTGAGGATGGATGGATGTGTATGTGTGTGTATGTACATCTGAGGATGTATTTAGGGCTGTACGTATATATACATACATATGAGGATGTATGTATGTAGGGCTCTGCATATGTATGTGTACATCTGAGGTCATATGTATGTAGTGCTGTAAGTATGTATATGCACATCTGAGGATGTATGTATGTAGGAATGTACGTATGTATATGTATATGTGAGGATTTATGTATGTAGGGATGTACATATGTAGTCATATATTGGAGGTCACATATATATACGGCTGTATGTATGTATATGTTTATATAAAGATGTATGTATGTGGGGCTGTATGTATGTATTATATACATATGAGGATGTATGTATATAGGGATGTATGTGTGTACATGTACATATAAGGATGTATGTAGACATACATCTGAGAATGCACGTTATGTAGAGATGTATATATGTATACATACATATGAGGATGTATGTATGTAGGGATGTATGTATGTATACGTACATATAAGGATGTATGTTGGTAGGGATGTATGTATGTATACATACATCTGAGAATGTATGTTATATAGGGATGTATGTATGTATACATATATCTGAGGATGTATGTATATATGTATGTATGTATATGTACATATGAGGATGTATGTATGTAGGAAAGTATGTATATATATTTACATATGAGGATGTATGTATGTAGGGATGTATGTATGTATATGTAAATATGAGGACGTATGTATGTATCAGAGGAGGATCTTGTGTTGTTTTATCTCTCTTCGCCTTCTCTCCTTGAGACAGGACATCTTACTGAACCCAGAGCGTGGCCACTTTGGCCCTAGGCTGACTGGTCAGCAAGCCCTGGTAATCTTCCTGTCTTCAGCTTTTACATCCCTGACATTGCAAGTGTTTACAGCCTTTACTATATGTGCACAGCCATACAGTATCCCTGTCAACCACAGAGCCACCCCTCTAGCCCTCGTTGGTCTTGTATGTGTCTACTTTTTTTAAATAGGAAAAACCGTGAAGAATGAACCCATGTTTTATATTTGTGTGCATGGCACCCATAGCAACTAATACCTTAAGCCTGTTAGGTAATTGCTAAATGCATGTGTATTGCTTTCCGTTTGGTATAGAGTGAAATGGAAACAACAGGGCCAAGGCTTCACTAAGTGATGATGTGATTAGCATTTGATGAAAGCATGACTTACTGCTCTAGCCCTGAGGAACGGCATCTTCGCTCGACAATGGCTGTAAGTGTGGAACTAAGATGGCTTCAGTGCTGACCATCTGGGGAGCACGTGGGGACACCAGCCACTGCTTTAGGGCTACTGTAAGCTCTGTAGGACTTCATCATTGCTGCTGTTCTTTGATGTCCATGTGTTCATTATCTTCATTTCACAGATAAAGGAAACACAGCTTCAGGCCAGTGCCCTGCCCAGGGTCTCTCAGCTGGCAGCACAAAGCCTGGCTGAGGTCCACACCTGTTCCTTTCTCTTCTATCCTACATCACTATGTTAATGTCTGCTCCTGTTCACCTACTCATTTTCTCTTTCATTCTGTCCTAAATTCAATCATCTAAATGTTTGCTGATTTAGTTGCTAAGCATGGTCCTAAAAGATGAAAGGCAAAACCATGAATACAACAGCCCCTGCTTCTGGGGATCTTCCGGAGGTCCCTGTGGCCTCTTCTCTTATTTATACCAAATTTAAATCCTTTACAGAGCACGCTAATTGTATCCAGGCCTCCCTGCTGGCCCCTAGCTTGTCTTTCTCAGCTCCTGAGATGCTTAGATATTTATTTCAGTTTTTGCCCAGACTGACTTGTCTACTAGCTGCCAATACAAGATGGGTGAAGTCATTTGTGTTCTTTGTCTAGGTAGAAAGAACTCAGGGGTTTAATGGCCTCTCTCCACCTACCTTCAACTTTGTATCCTGTAGGACAAAACCACAAACTTCAAGCCAAAGTCAGTTAGGACCATGTTATTATTTCTTACTGGGAAAATGGATGTTGCTAACCTGCAAAACGTGCCAGGCTCCTCTGAAACACACAGAAGTCGTTCGTTCAGACAGAGCACAAGCTTCAAAAGCCGGTTTATTTGTTTTTGTTTGTTTGGTTGGTTGGTTAGTTTGGTCTTTGTTGTTGTAGTATTTATTTATTTATTTTTGAAAGACATAACCAGAGCCTATTTCTGGGCTGCTTGGTCATTTTGGGCTCAGAATGAACCTTATGAAATTCCACCCATGCAGTCATTTCTTCTATACCTTGACCAGCTTGCACCCAGCCATAGCCCACACAGATGTCACAACACCATGTAACTCCCAGGACATACCTCCTACAGCAACAAATCCTAGAGAATCAAAGTGAAGCCAGAACCCATCAGAACCTGTCACTCTGACTAGATATATCAGGTTTTTAACATTATTCTTTTATTTCTGAGATTATAATATAACCGCATCATTCCCCCCTTTTCTTTCCACTCCCTCCAAACCACGCACATACCCCTTCTTGCTCTGTTTCAAAATCATGGCTTTTTTTCATTTCTTGTTGTTACATGCATGTATTTTTCTAAATGTAACCTACTCTGAATGGTGTTACCTGTGGGCATAACTTTTCAGGGCTGATCATTTGATATTGGGTAACCAGTTGGTATACTCCTTGGGGAAGATTATTGCTCCAACTCTCAGCAGAGCTTAGTGGCCTGTCGTTCTTTGTGTAGGGTTGATACCTCATGTGCGTTCCCCTGGTCTACTTTGGCATGTCTATTTTGCTGTCCTTGTTCAGATCGTGTCATGATAATGATACTTTCTGGGTGTAGCTTCTGACATTACTAGGAGACTCAGTCTTAGAGCAAACCCTCTGATCCCCTCTGGCTCTTAGAATCTTTTTGTCTCCTTGTCTGCAAGGGTCCCTGAGTGTTAGGTGCTGGGAGAATTGTCTTGTAGATGTATCCATTGGGACAGGACTTTGCACAACTCTGCATTGATTGGTTGAGGTTTCCTGTAATGGTTTCTGACTGTTGCAAAGAGAAGTCTCCATGATGAGGGGGGGGTGGTATAAGGAAAACTATTTAGGATGTAGTTAGGAATTATGCTGGTTTGGCAAAGTGGTTTTGGTAGACTTTCCTTTAAGATCTATGACTTCACAAGCCAAATCTCTGTTTCCAAAACTTTGCAGAGACATTTTGGCATTTACCAGGGTCATCTTCACTCCGCTCATCACCTTGTCCAATCCCCTAGCTCTTCACTCTGCTTTTTTCTTTTTTTCTTAAGAAATCATAATTATTTGGCCGTTCTTGCATTTATAATTTTTCCCCAGCAAAGAAAGCAAGGCAAACACATTCCTTTTTGCTCAGTCCTGTATGCGAAGTGCTGAAAGAGTGTCCAATATAAGATCAGTGCTTGTTGAATGACTGAATGAGTCACAATCAGAAACCACAATGATCCTCATTGTTTCCATTGTATTTGCCACACTGGAATGACATTCTCTGGTTTTCCTGGCATCACAACCACCGTCATTACCAGCGTCTCAGCATCGTTCTCATTTTCTCACAGACCCTCACACATCACAGCTGCTATACAGGTCTCTCTTCTCATCGCTATTTCTCTGCTGTGCTTAGCTTTCGTTCTTGCTCTCAGGTGAGATAACCATGTAAGAATTACTGTTCTAAGTCCACAGAGGAGGAAATGGATCATCAGAAAGGTCAATTAACTTTATTGGGGTGACAGTCTGAGACAGAAACAGGGGCAACACATAGCTTTTCTGTCATGTAATTTAAGACCTCTGCTCTAGGCACAAGTATTTTGTAAACAGCTCTTTAGTCAGAAGCTGCTCGTCCTTCATTTGTCCGCAGGCCTTCAGGTAATACTTTTCCGATGCTATGTTCCTAACTGCACTGATTGAAGGACTACCTTGGCCCATTTGTGTTCTTACAGCAGGACATAACAGACTGTGAATTTTATAGATGGTAGGCATTTATTCTTTATAGTTCTGAATGCTCAGAAGGCCAAGGCCAAGTGGCTGGTTGACTTGGTGTGTAGTGAGAATTGCTGTTTGCTTCTACCATGACTCATAGTTGGAATCTTCTCATGTGGTGGGCAGCAGGAAGGCACAAGAACATAGCTAGTTCCTTCCAGGTCCTTATAAGACATTAACAATGGTGAATCCCTCATGACCTAATGCCTTACCAAAGACTCCACATTCTGTTATCATCACCTTGGGGAGGAGATTTCAGGATTGAATTTTTAGAGGAACATTCTAAACCATACCAAGAGTCAAGGGACACCAAAAACTTTCATGACTGGCCCCTGCATCTCTGATCTTTACATCCTACACCCTAGTGCTCTAGCTCAGGAGAAGTGCTGTCATCTCCTAAAAAGACCTGGAACTTTGCTTATATTTTTGCACACTAATCTGCTTGTTTAAAAATACTCTTACCTTCCATTTGGCCCTTGCCTCTTCCATGAGACTCTCATCAGCCCCATTCCCTTTGATGATGTCTGTTCCTTATGATATTTGTGCTGCACTCCCTTTGGAAAATGAGCAAACATGACAGACTTCAAGTCTGTGAATGTGGTTTGTCATTCTGCCTAACTGGAAATGGCAGCCATTCTTTACTGACCACACTGTCTGCCAGCCTCAACTACTATGGGTCAACGTAGGTTACTTAATTTAGTTCTCGTATCAGCCCTGTGACATAACTGCCCTTAATACTCACATTTTGCAAATGAGAAAATCAGGGTCATGCTTGTTGTATATGAAGCCATAACCACTCATCTAAATAACACCAGGGAACAAGAAAAGTAGTTAGCCCCACCCCACATGTCTATTCTTGAATTTGGAACACCAGAATCAGAAAAGCATTAACCGTTTATTAAGTGAGAATTAAATAATGAAAATAGCATGAAGTGATTTTTAATCTGCAATTCACAGAGCTCTGTACTCCCTCTTCTCTGGACAGATGCCTTTTGCTCATCTTGCTGATTGGTGTGTATTACTTGTATGGTGTTTCCTTCTACATCCGACATGTTTCTTCTTTTGATTTTTAAAATGAAGTGAAACTGGCTTCAGTATTCTAACAACATTCTCTGTTCTGGTGGGAAGACATGGTGGGCGGTAGTCTCAACAAGGTGACAGATTGACGTGTCTTTCTTTTCTTAATGTATTTTCTCTAACAAAAGGTGGCCCAGCAGCAAGTCCCTGTGCAAGGATTACGCCATTTCCTGGCCCTATGCTCCTGCCTTCACATGAATATAATCTGACTAAGAAGGTAACATTACCCACATGGGATGCCTACTTCAACATGCTCCACTAAGTCAAGAAACCACTTACCTATTTTCTTCCTATATTTTAGCTGAAGAAAAGTACTTCTTCTAACCTTTAAAACCTACAATTATGAAGCAAATTTCCTTGAGCTCATGGCCCTGTTTTCAAATTTCAGAGTAAAACAAATGCAAAGAATGAAAGAAAATACCTTCTTTTTGTTGAATCCCTGGGAAAAAGCAAGGTTTCAGAGCTTGGATAGAACAGGGTTTGTTTGCCTAGCTTTTCCTTGGTAAATATAAAAAGTAACTCATTCGGAATGTAAGGGAGGTCCCATTCTCCTCTGACATCTCAGGGCCACTCTGTACTTAAAGGAGGGTTATGAAGTATTTTAAGATTCTTTTGTCAAGATATCCATCAATAATGCATCAACAAATAAGCAATCTCAGGTACCTTGTTTAAGAGAAGGCTCAGTTGGGCCCCATTTTGGCCCTGGTTTGGGCCTTGAGGACAAACCAGCCTGGCTTGAGTTTCTGTGGCCTTGTGTGAGAGCCTAAGTCTGGTTTGAGTTTGAGACCTGACTCACTCAGCAAGACCTGTTTGGCCCTGCCTCTGCCCTGCCATTTCTGATGTGAAGCTTTGCCATTGGCCTTGTCAGTTACCCCTTACCCTCTGTCACCCTTCTCAGCCTCCTATATCATCTCTTCCCATACCTAAGTGCCCACTTCTTTGCCTTCTCTATATAAGCAAGTGCCTAGTTTAATAAAGTGAGTTCCTGCATTGACAAGACTCCTGGTCTGGCGTGTTTCTTTTGGGCTGTCAACACTCACTATCCTGCTCAGCCCCGGACAGACCTGGCTGGACCAGGTTCTATCCTCTCCCCTGGACCTGTCGGCAAGAGAGCTGACAACTCAGCATGCACATTTGACAGAAGAAACACCTGCATCTCAAAAAGATTATTCGTTTGTAAACTGCTACATGAGTCAAGTGATTTGGTACATAGATTGTGGAATCCAGAGACATGGGTCTACCAGTTGCCACTTGAGTAGCCATGGGTATTCAGTTTCTTAAAACTTTGTTTACTCAAATGTAAAAAGTGGATGATGATCAAGTCTTAGAATAGAATACAAGAATTTATTTACCTGCATCTCTGGTTCATGATAAAATGATGATTGATCGTGTTGCAATACTCTCTAAGTAGCTGTATAATTAATGAATTCTTTGTGGCATGCATTTTATGTAGCAGGTGTTCACTAGGTTAAGGCTATTATTACTAATGTCCAAGTAAATAATAGAAGAGAGATCCAAACCTAGACCTTCTTGGACCCAAAGGCAAGCTCATCTTTATAGTTATATCTTTGCTCACTCCTGTTTTTTCTCTCCTTCTGTGATCCATGAATAATATTTTCTTTGAGCCACCAAAGTAACTTTCTAAATAGATTCCAATATTTGATTCAATGGTATTGCATTGTCCAATGCAAGCTTCATTAATACATCCTTGAAGGGGACACAGGAGAGATATCTTAGCAGTTAAGAGCACTTGCTTCTCTTCTAGAGGACCTGGGTTTGATTTCCAGTATCCACATGGTGGCTTACAACCATTTGTAACTCCTATTCCAGGGGATTAAATGCAGTCTTCTGGCCCCTGTTGGTATCAGGTATGCAAATATGTAGGCAAAATACCCATGTATATAAAATTAAAAATGGTAAAAAGAAAAAGAAAACCTTGAAGAGTTCCAAGTTTTATAAGTAATCTAACACTCAAAAGCTGCTTCTCTTTTTAACTAGACCCAGTAGCTTCTGTAGATTTTCCTACAATGATTTGACTACAAACTATGCTTGGCAGGCCCAGCAACTCTTTGGGTCCTAGAGTCCTACTCACTTGGTGCCATCCATCATTCCTGTCAACTCTAGTGCCACTAACTCTTTTCTAAACCACTCCTGACTCTGCCCATTCTGCAAGTGCCAGACAAAGGAGGCACTTCCTGTGACTGCTCTAACCGTGGTCCTCTTTCTTCTGAATTTAACAATATTTCAAACGATGCCTCTCATGTGCTCCTTTCTTTTCCAAAAACATTTTTAAAATAATTTAAGCTTTATGCTATTTGTATTACTGACTTTCACACATTTGTCTTTTTATTCCCTGGATAGACACATGCTAGCATGAGCTAAAGCATTATAATTAAGCAACCAATTTCTCTGGTAGCCTGCATTTCCTTGGGTATAAAAAAGTTTTAAAAAAACATTTACATTTACATTTTCTTTTTTTTAAACAACAACACTAAATATATTTCAATCCATAAATGCACTGCACATAAAATATGCCCTATACATAGCAGCTAGTTGTGTGTGTGTGTGTATATATGTGTGTGTGTATAAATCTGAGTAAAAATGAGCACTATATATTCTAAAAGGAAGGAGAAAGTATGCACCCATTTCTAGCAAAGCCTTCACATTTCTGTATAGCTCAATTACGCAGAATCCAATGGGTGGAAAGCAGCTCAGATGTCTGAGGATTGAAGAAAGTGCAAACATTTTTTTTTTTTTTAAACTCAGACTGAGAAGAGTCCAATGAGAGAGCTTGGGGACCTGAAAGAAGTCATGAGGTGGCCAAGCAGTTGAAGACCCCTTCACCTCACCTCACCTCACCTTACCTCATGCACCGGCTCCTCCCAGGGTCTTTCTGGGCCTTTCTTCTCTCTTGTGCCTGGCTTGATTAGATTAGTTTTTATGTGAAGATTGGAAGCAGAAGGACCACGATAATCTCAGGAGTGCCTGAGCTTGTGCTGTTTCCTATTGTGATTAGCAATAGCACGGCGGATCTCCCAGCAGATCTGTTCTGTTTAGATTTATTGCTTTCAAAGGTCAAGGAAGATGGATTATGGGGAAGAGCTTCCGACTAAACTGAGAGCCCAGGCCCTGGCCCCAAGCTTCCTCTCTTTGGAAGGACAGGGTGAAACTTGTCTACTCTGAGCACCAAACTGCCTTATGACTCCCTGGAGCACAGTGCTGAAACGGGTAATTCACTCTTGAAGAGTTTTATAACTTCCTCTGCTGTGGTCAGCAACTAGAATCTTAACAGTGTTCTTCTCCCAACCTTGACTAGAGAGCTCTGAGCAGTGTTTACAACCATAGAAACACATAGGTGCTGTTTGCCATAGCGACGTATACATCTGCTTATATCGGCAGACCCTGGGTGCTGGGTAGCAGGATTTAAGACATATGCCTAGCTTCGTGATTTTTAGTTTCACCAGAGAACCAACCCTGTGCAGTGACTCTCTTAGGCTCCTGGGTGAACCACTACAGCCATTTACTTAAATGTAGTTTTCTGGAACCCCACCACGGAAGTCTCTGAGGGAGTGGTTCAGCAATCTGAATTTGACAAGTTCCCCAAACTTAGTTGTCCACAGCTATTGAAAGCTGAGAACACATAGCCATGTTGTAAAACAAAGGATTTATTTTTCTCGATAATATGTTGTCTAAATTTATTACCAGCTTTAATCTAACTTGAAAGAATGCAGAAATTCCTTAAATGGCATCAATTTCCCATTTATTCATCAACACATACATTTATTGAGCATTGTCTATGTGCCAGGAACAATACTGGGTGCCAGGAAGCCCAGAAAGGTAAGATATTGTCACTGAATTCAAGGAACTTCTAATCGTTTAAGAAAATAAAGAAGCATCCTAGGAGTAATGAAAGAAGCCCAGAAAAATAAAATGGAAACAGGAAGGGTGGAGCAATCAATTCTTCCTCGGGATCACAGTGGTATTACAGATATGTGGGTGTTCAAAGAACAGTCAAGTAGAAAAAGGTAGTCTTTTACACAGATGAAGCAAAGACAAAACACCTTATCTAACAGGACAGTTCCAGAAGCAGGGGTAATTCAACATGTCGGGAGGACAGAGTGGTGTGTGGACGAGGAGGTAAGGACTGGCCTGGATGACATCCATGCTGCAGGACATCCAGACCTTAATAGTTCTGCTAACCTGTGCTTCTCAGAGTTTCTATATCACAATGGTAGAACACAGGCAGGGTTTCTAGAGATGGGAAATGCATACCATGTATTTTTATAAACATCCCAGTTAACCAGTGCAACAAGCTTATGCCAGAGCACCATAATATGAAGCCACAAAATATGAAATTTTGTGCAGGGGAGAGAAATGATGAGAAAAACCACTCATCTGGGCAAGTGATGGATTAACTGGGCTGCAACTGGCAGCAAGGATTCCAGGAAATTAGTTAGCCGCCTATTATATCTTGCAGATGGCAGATGGTGGGAGATTTAGTGAAGAGGGTGTGTGCTTTGGACATGAAAGATGGAAGATGGATCTGAAAGAGACCCAAGAAGTTGGAATTTATTGGGAAGAATCAAAACAGAACACAAGTAGGTGCTGAGGCTGTATTGACACAAAACGTAGTCTTTGTTGAAGGTTTTATGTATTTTTCTGACACACATATACACAACAATCTCTTTCATCATAGATTTCTTTGTAAGAGTTGCTTTATCTTTTTCCAGTAAGCACACATGTGCATACAACCATGAAAAGCCAGAGCAGTTTAAGGACACTTGTAGATAGGATTGTGAATGGTTCTACACACAGCTGCTCCACTCAGAGACACATTACTGCTTCACATGCCTGGCTCTACTCACTCAGCTGTGCTTGTGTGTGTGTGTGTGTGTGTGTGTGTGTGTGTGTGTGCTAGCACTGGCAGGCTTTCCTCTAAACAGACAGCTCAGTCATGGAGAACTTCCCTTTTCTTACAGAGTTGGTGAGCTCATGCTGGCCATCAGGTGTCTTCTACGATAATGTATTGGCTTGATGTCACTAAAAGGTAAACACTTAGGTGAAAGCATTACAAAAATACATCAGGTCACCTCTTCAGCAGTCTGAAAACATTCTAAAATCTGTCGAAGCCACCAACTTATTTCTCTTGAAAGTGAATTGAGACTAGCAAGTTCTAGTACCCACTGACTGGAGTCTTGTCTTTTCAAGATCCTGAAAAGTCAGAAGTCCTCAGTCTATTTTTCTTAATATGTAAAAGAATGAGTGTCCCCAAATTCCCTGTTTGAAGTTGGATGAGAGTTGGATCAGTGTCTACCTCACTCCCTCTTGCCGGCTGCTATGTGTTGTTACATCCGTTGATGATGCTAGGCAGGGAGGGTCCTTATCATACGTCAAAGAGCTCAGTCTGTGCTTGAGAGTGTAGACATTGGTTTGAATTTCATTTGTATCATCTGTGTTGGACTATCAAGCCATTTGTGCCCCATTGGATATGTATATTTGCTCACGTTTCACAAGGCAGCATTCGTCCATCAAATGCAGTCAATAACATTTAGTGAGCTTTATTTCATAAATGTCCTGGTATCCTAAGGAAGGAAGGAAAAACAAGAGTTTTTACTTTCATGAACATTTGTAACTAGTAGGGAGTGGCAGATGGTAAAGTGTACATATAATAACATATCGGGACAATAGTAAAAATTCGATTTAAGAAGTTTAAAGAAGGCAAGAATTAAGGAGTAAGAGGATAGTCCTTAATGGGAAGTATATAGCCTACTGTGCCTTTCTCAGAAAATGGTATTTGAGCAAAGACATGAAGGAAAGCCATGGCCCAGATGTATAGTACAGTGGAATGTAATCCAAGAAGAGTGGATAGGAAGGGCAAAGAGGTCACGAGAAGGTTCAGGATGTGTGAGGACCAGAAAAGAAGATGCTACACGGGGGTGAGGGGAGGATAGATGGTGGAAAAAGAAAGCCAAAGGCAAAAGAATATTTATTCCACTTCTGTAGGCCAGTAATTATCCATTACACAATCCAAAAAGAGTCCCTCTAGCCACAATGAATAGAATACCTGGGAGTTTTGAGATGAGAAGGTATTGTCCTATTCCATGGGAAGAAAGATCAAACACAGCTGGCATGAAGCCATCTAGATAAGAACTTGTGTGGCGTGAGGTCAGGAGAATAAGATGGGCTGCTCATGTAGGGCGTCAGGCCAAGAACACTGGGGTGAAGTGTGAGAAAGAAAAGAATAATGAAATTAATCGAGAAGAAAAAAAAAACTGGCCCAATTGACTTTCTCTGTTGACAAGGTGGTTTTGATTTAGAAATGGGCAGTCTGCTGTATGGAGCAGCTGTGGGAGGTGATCCTAAGGAGACAAAGCAACAATCTGGAAGACAGGGCTGGCTCTGGCTAGGTGCCAGAGGAGGGAATGGTGCTGGGAAGGGGTCTTGTTTGAGACATGTTTCCAAATTTGAACTGACGTACTTCCCTGACAGATTAGATTAATGGTGGCAGCTTTGAGAGCTGACTATCTCTCGGCACACACCGCCTCTTCTTATGAAGTGTGTGGCCTCCTGCTCATAGATTATATCACCGAAGTTGTTTTTCACTCATTTAGCAAGGGAATGATAAAGAGAGCCACAGAAGACGATCTGAATTCTGAAACATGGAATCTATCAGCATTGCCTGCTATGAGTCATCATGAATGCTCTTGGTGCAAGGGCAGGAAGCTCCCGGGTTTTAGGAAGAAGTACAGATCACACCGCCTTCTGACCTTCTCTTTGCCTTAATCCAAACCAAACTGTATCTAGAAAACCTTGAAGCCACTCATGTGTTTTTACAGTCTGGGAGAGGACAACAATGAAGATAGATGAACCATGGACATTTCCAGATGATGAAGTTTCCAGATGAAGTTGGATTAAAATGTACTGCCATCGCTGAGGCTGTGCAGCCAGAGTTCCCCCCAAGGGAATTCCTTGGGTAGCTGCATCAGGTCTAGCAACTTCAAACAGCAGCATGAAGAGTTTGACTGTGCGGGATGTTTTGTTCTATGTCATTTTTGTGTATATGTGCCTAGGCTTTACTTTATCAACAGTTACATCTCTCACGTAATGGGGAGAAGCAAAGGTCGATAATATGAACAGAACACAGGCTCACAAGTTGGTTCAGGTCCCCAGTAAGCCTGGTTGCCCTGTATCTGTTCCCTTCACTGGCTTTTTCTTCCAGCACTGCAGCTGTGGATTCTCAGGCACAGATGCAAGCCTCATCTCTCTCCTTGAGTGGGTTGTTCTTCTGTCTACCTGGATAGAACATTGAAACATATTTTATTGTGATCACATATAGCCACAATAACACTAACCTTTAAAAAGATTGTTATCGTTTTAACACTATACAGAAGCATAAACTCAGGAAATATTTTCATAACTGAGAATGCAGAAGTACCTCAAATATTCCTTTTAGGTGAACAACAATAGCTAGCATTTCTAGAGTACTTTTTACAATAGATGTAATAGTGAAAAGGATAGCCATTCTAACATGAATATTCTCAGGATTAAAATGCACTTGTCACAGATAAAACAAGATGTCTTTACAGAGAAAACTATTCATATTTGAACATACTTGGGCTTTTACCCTCTAAAAATTCACTTTTAATATCACTTCTTAAAGAATAGCATTTAATAATTTACTTTTAATGTCATTTTTAATAATATTATTTAATAATATCATTTTAGTAATATAATTTAATAACAATCAGGTGGACTGTCTTGGGCCTTGGATATGATGCTGTGGCCTGCATGGCTGGTTTAGAGCCCTGGCTGGTAGTGATGGGAGAGTAAGAGAGGCAGACACAAGTAGTTAACACTGGGATCATGTGGGCTGTGTACTTGAATGGGGACGTACCAAAAGCCCAGATACTCAGTACATTTATTAAACCTAACACAGACAATAAGACAGGTTAGATATCTTGGCAGAAGTCTCAGGGTTTGAGACCATGCAGTCGTCTGGGAGGAGGAAACTGCAGTCTCGTTTTGCTTGACATGGTCCCGCTCATGTCATGAATGCTTGCTCATTCACACCCTCACTCACTACCCACAAGAGGAGGTGATGAAGAAGGCAAATTTCTATTATGCTCTGGTCAATATGTGGGATTAGCTTCACAAAAACTAGAACATAAGTGAAGAATAAGTGAGCTGGGTAGCATGCTATTCTACCTCAGGCCCCTAGAGAATCAGTCCTAGGAATTGCATGAATGACAAAATCTAGAGATGGAGAAGTCTCTTATATAAGCCAGTGTAGCATTTGCATATCACCTGTTCACATCCTCTCATATCCAAATCATCAGTAAACTATTATACACAATACAATGTAAATGTCATGTCACGACATTGCATGTTTTAGAGAATAAAGACAAAAATAGACAGGAATGTGGGCCAGCATACTCATTGTTTGACATATGGAGGATTCTAATCTGTAGATTTAGTACAAAATGTCAAATAGTTCAGTACTGACTCACTCTGAATAGACACTTGATCTGTGATTGGTCATATCTGTAGAAATAGAACCATCTAGTGTAGAGGACCTGCACGTGAGATTGAACTACTGACTCTCCTGAGAATTCTGTGCTCTATACCTTGGGTCACATGATCTGTTATTTTTCCAGCTCTCCAGAGGGTTCTTAGCATAGACCCTATTGTTTAAACAACAAGATTAATTGGACACTAGAATTGTGGGTGGGATGATACCTGACTATGGCTTCAGGATGAAAATGTCTCTTCTATAATTTTTTACTATTGTCATGGTCTAGGGTGGGGTTTCTATTGAGTCTAGAATATGAGGCTTGAGATGATTTCTCAGAAATACAGTCCAGGTCCCAAGGAATTCAGGACAGATATGATTTTTTAAAGGCAATGTCATAGTGGAGTAGTGAAGTAAAACACTTATTTCCTGTATACGTTCTTGAACACAGAGAGTCTTTAACTGTACTGAAATCATCACCCTCTTCCGTATAAACATATGCTTTAGGTTGAAAGTGACCCTGGGTATCAGGGTCTATTTGTCATTTTTCTTGTGACTGTCACAAGAACTCCTTAACAAGAAACAACCTCAAGGGGAAATGGTTTGTCTGGCTTTCATTTTGAGGGGATATAATCCTTTATGATGAAGAAGACATGGTGTCAAGACAAAGACGACTAGTCACATTGCCTCAGCAGTCAGGGAGCAAAGAGAGGACAGAAAGGGAAGCTGTGCTACACAACCTCAAGATGAGTCCCAAGTGAACCTCTGTTCTTAGAGAGTCTTACTTTTCTAAAAGTTCCAGAATCTTCCAGACAGTGCTTGCATCTAGGAACCAAGCATTCAAACACATAAGCCTATGGGGGATATTTCAAACTCAAACTTTAACAAGAGGGTTCAGTTTCTGGGTACTGTTGCTAAAAGAACAACAACGATGACAACAACAACAGCAACAACATTAAAGCAGACCTGCTATGATGTTAGACAAGTTTAAGCGATCATTTGTTGTTTGCTGAGGACTATCTGGAAAAATAAAGTAAATCACTCTTCCTAAGCTAAATCTTGCTTTCTTCTTCCTACTAAGTCTATCAGAAGAGACTGTCTGGAGAGGCAGGAGAGGTAGAGCTCATTTGTTTTTGCAATCAGGGCTTTGTTCTCCTTCTCAGTGTGGTCAGCAAGTGTAGACTCCCTAAGCACCCACAGTTCAGGAGTGACAGGGTAATTGTTCTGTGTAATATCAGTATGTATGTATGTATACATGCATGCATGTATGTACATACATACATATGTACATATATGTCTGGATGTATATATGATGTATATATGTGTGTTTCATATATGAGTGATATCTGCATGTATGCCTACATGCCAGAAGAGAGCATCAGATCCCGCTATAGACAGTTCTGAGCCGCACCATGTGATTGCTGAGAATTTAACTTGGGACAACTGAAAGAGCAGCCAGTGCTTTTAACCTCTGAGCCATCTCTCCAGGCCCAACCTTTTCTTTAGATAGAATCCATCTCTACTCTGCACTCCCCTTTTCAGGCCCAATGGTGTTACTGTGCATAAGAACATTCAGCATCAGGTCATGGGACCTAGATCTTCATTTATTTGATTTTAGATCCACTGTCTGCACTTGAACTATTTATTAAATAAGAATGTGAAGGCAGGGACAAAAGGGTAATTTGATATCAATACTGAATCTGTAGAAATTGATCTTTTAGATAGTAATATGCATATTCATTTAGAGTGAAATTCCAGGTAAAACGCTGAGTTCTTACTTGATGGGAAAAAAATGAATTGTTGTTTTCTTCCATTCTATCTTCATTCAATGTCTGAAATTTACTATATGGAAACTTCTTGGCTGGTTCTCTGCCTCTCTTTCATTTATGATCTATGCCTTTCTGATAATCTAGGCAAATTCATTTTCGGAAATAGTCAAGCATGTAAAGTCAGCAGTCATACTCACACGTTATAACTCAACATATGCTATACTCCCAATGAGGCCTAATTGATTCCATGCCCTTTCAATCAAGGGAAGCATGAAAACCTTTAAAATGAAACAACTGGAAAAATAATGGTATTTTGCACATCATAAAGACAAACTAGAAATAGACACCCAGGACAGAAATGAAAACCATGCACAGCATTTAAAACTGAATGGTTGATATTTTTTTTATTGAATTAGAAGAAATTAGAAAAACTGTAGATGCTCAAAAAGAAAAGCATAAGCCACAATTATCAAATTAGCAATGAAGGGACCAGAACAACGGAAGCTTGGAAGAGATGGCAGAACTCAGACTATTATTATCTTTTAAAATTGGAATTGACATAGATAGAAGCACATGAGTAAAGAATTTCAAAAGATAATCTAAGAGTATTAGAAAATGAAAATAAAAATAATTTCAAAAAAGTGATTACCAAGAAAATATAAGGGAACATTATACAAACTTATACATGAACATAAGATACAACATGAATCCCAGAAGTGACAAACGGAAAACCTCACAGCAAACGGTGCAACAAAGACCAACAACTTAATCATTTAACAGAAAAAATGTGTTGTGAGCTTCCATAGAAAAATTATAACTGATGGTAATGAAAGATTTACTTTAAAAAGCAAATAGAGAAGGAAACCATTAGACATTGTGCTTTCTAGGCATCAGAGAAGGGGTTAAGTCTAAGCTCACAGTCGAAGCTGCACAAGTTACTCAAAGGTTAAAGCCTGGAGGGAATCAGGTCCAAGCAGGGTGAGCCAGTGCACGTGAACACCGCCTGAGCATAGGAGACAGTCCTCTCTCCCCAAGGACCTGCGGTACAAAGTGAACCACAGTGATGATTGCGATTGGCAAGCTTTACCTTATTCCATGTCAGATTCATACCCAGGATGAGAAAGCAGTGCATATGAATCGCTTTTTTATTTGAAAGTACTTGTAACCACTAATGATGGCAGAATACCAGAGCAACATCACCATTACACAATACCTAATGAACCAGTGCTTCTAAGAATTGATAGCCAATGGCTACTGTCATCCCTCAAAGAGAAGTGTCTGTCCTTATGAATTTCCAATCTAACTTCTAGGTCTGACTTCCAACTAAAAGGGACTTAGCAATTTTGATATATGTAACTAATTATTGTTGACTAGAGCTACCTGTCCTGTTGTATGCCTACCTTTAAGACCCACCCTTACTCCCAGCCTAACTTTGCGTCCCCGAATGCTACTCCCCATTCTCAATATCTGCTCCTCATCTGCAAAATCTGAAGGCCACTATATGATTCCAGTGGCCTTGTGACTCCTGGCTGCCACCATGTGACTCTCTACATCTACAATTTCAGCTTTTGTAGGTTTCGAAAACTACAAAGCAAAGTAGATCCTAACTGTTTGACACATGAGACCTAACACGATGAATCTATTCTCTCAATTTGTTATTCTTCAGTGCACACAAATTTCAGATTATCACGTTGTATTCCATGAATATGTGCAATAACTCTCAACACAAATTAAGATGATAATAAAGGCATAGTCATTGTATGAGTTTTTATAAATGTGTGTGTTCTATCATTTATATATTACAACACTATGAGTTACCCATGTTTTAGTATCTAGTGCTGTGAGAGGTAAATCAGTGTTGGGTTATGGCTGCCTAATTCTAAACTCAAGCTCTTATCCGTTACAGTGAGATTATTTTCTTTTCTATGTGGCTACTAAAGAATTTGATAAATTCTAGCCCGTGGGCTCAATATGGCATACCAATATGTGTCATTAACTTTTATGATTGTAGATATTACATGTACAAAAATTCAGGTCACTGGATTCAATCTGAAAGGATTAGATAAGGAAGGAAAGGCTACCCACTAAGAGTGATATAAATACCGAGTTTGCCACAGTCTCCACCCATCACTCCTGCCTTTCACAGCCCAGTGGTTCTTCTTTCTTTCCTTCCAATGCCACACCAAGCATTTCACTAGCTGGACCAGTCAGAGCTCATTGCTTTTATTGATGTGTATGTATGCTACATGAGGTCAGGATCCTGTGGAATCCAAAAGACATGGTGTCAGATACCCTGGATCTGGAGGTAGAAGACCTTTTGAGGCCCTCAATATATAGGTTCTAGGAACTGAACCTGGGTCCCCTGGAATAGCAGCAAGCTCTCTTAACCATCATTCTGGATCCCGTATTCTATATTCTTTGCAAAAATAGTTATTCATCTGCAGGTCTTCTCTATACAATTAGACTATAATCGTCAAGGAATTACATCCTGGGCTGGAGACATGGCTCAGCAGTTAAGAACACTTGCTATTTTTGCAGAGGACCTGAACTCCTTTCTCTCTACTCACATACAGCAGTTTACAACCACCTGAAACTCCCAATTCCAGGAAGAGCTGATGCCCTTTTCTGCCCTCCACAAGCACTTTTACACATGCATACATACTTGCATATGACAAAAACACGTGCGTAAATATAAATAAAACCATTGGCAAGAGACATTGTGCCTTGTTCTTTGACATTTCCTACAGCATGGAAATTTTAGATATCCAAAGAATGAGAAAACAAATTAATTGATGGTTAATGGAAATATGTCAGATAATTGTCCCTTAGTTGTTAGTTTTAATAGTAGTTGACTTAGGATTTCCCACCCCTCTTGGAGACAAGTTCCTGTCCTGTCCTGGCCACAAGAAAATGGGAGCTGCTAAAAATCTGACTGAAAAAAATAAGCGATGTCTTTCTACAGAGTGAAAGAAGTTAGAAAATAAGGAGTTTTTAATCCTTTAAAACCCTACCTTGTTCTTCAAATCCTCCTTCTCTGTAGCACTCTTATGTTTCAGCTGAAATAATCAGCTGCCATGGACATTATTATTTACACTGTCTTGTCTGTTGAGGCAAAAATGTGTTTTCAGAGACTAGATTCCCAATCTTTCAAAATAAGCCATTTTGATAGAAATTGAAAATGTAACTTTAGTATGTCCAGATGTCCCAATAGTAAAGGATTGTCACCAGCTGGGCCTACCTGTGGGAAGCTAGGGTAGGTATTTCTAGTGACCTGCTGTCTGCAGGAATGTACAGAGGAGATGCAAACTTTGCTGTCAATCATAAGATGTGACACACAGAAATAAAACAGAGCAATCACCTTATTCATCTGCTTTGTCTCTACTGTGACATGAGGTGTTATTTGTTTTCTATCTTTCAGGGGCTTTGAAGTATTTTACTTTTATAATGAGCTGTAGCTAGACAATACACAACTTTAAAGCACTGTGTCTTTTGTTTGGTGTTTCACCTTTGGGGAGAGTCTTTCTAGGTTAGACTTCTGAGCTATGAAAGTGGGGGATGAGAACATATATTTAAACATCCTCAGTATGAAGAGTCAAGGGGTTTCTGGGAGCCAGGATTGGAAAGACCACAGAGCTACACATCACTTGGGTAGCTTGGGACTGAGATAGTCCTTCGCATGGGATAGAGAGCTGAGTTCTAGCCAAATGCCTACTGTTTTGGCACGAGCAGGGAGAATTTGTCCAATGTCTAAAGCCTTGAAAAGTACAACATTCTTTGTTAGAGTGGCCTTTTCTGGGAGCTAGTATAATAATGAAAGTTGTACCACAAAACAAAGTATTCTCCAGGGGCCATGTGGTTACAAGAATACACCCACATCAGGAAACTGACCTTCTTACTCTCCTCTAATCTTACATTTAATTTTTAGTGGCATTTAGAATCTTCTATGATATAATTCCAACTCCCATTTCTTGTCACATGACTTCTCACACATCACCTTAACATCTTACACACCAGTCCACACTCACCTTTGTTTATTTATACACTCTTTTGCTTGAATTTCCTCTTTGGGGAGATCCTTCCACCTCTTGAAACACACTTAGGACTCACCATTAACTTCTGCAGTCTCTCTCCTGGCTTTGGAAGGCAAAAGGCTGATTTTTTGTTCCTCACAAAGTCCCCTAAATGCATCAAGGAGAGCAGACATAACTAAAAGGAAGCCCAGGCAGAATGAAGTCCATAAAACCTTGTGCTGGTTAGCCTTTGCCAACTGGACACAAGCCATTGTCATCTAGGAATAGGGAATCTCTATTGATGCATCCATCTTATTAGCCTGTAAGACATTTTCATGATAGATGGTTGACAGGGAAGGGCCTAACTGACTGTGGGTGGAGCTACCCCTGGAAGGTGGTCCTAGGTGCTTTAAGAAAGCAGGCTGAGCAAGCTATAAGGAGCAAGCCAATAAGCAGCACTCCTCCATGACCTCTGCTTTAGCTCCTGCCTTCAGTTCCCCACCCTACTTGAGTTTCTGTTCTGACTTCTGGCAATCCTGAACTGTATTCTAGAAAAGTAAGTGAATCAAACCTTTTCCATGCAAGTTGCTCTTGGTCTCTTGCACCAATAGAAAGCAAACTAGAACAAGTCTCTTTTTTAAACTTCAGTAGTTCTAAAACTGGCAATTCTACCTCGACTGCTTCAGTTCCCAGGTTTCTGAACAGTTCTATCATGTTATGTTTACCTTCATTAGGGTCTCATGCCATTTATCTGTGACTAGGTTAAGGGAAGTCTTCAGAAAACATCAAAGGGCACGTGTTATGGTACCACTCTTGTCTTGGTGCCAAGGTTTTCTCAAAAATTTGTCCATATTCAACATTTAGAAATTCGACACATAAAAACAAATATATCGATTCTATATATTAATTCAAATAATGGTTTGCAAACCCTTTTACATTTGAGGAGCACCTGATAAATATAATATGAAATCTTATTGCGTAGACTAGACAAACTTGGGTCTCCCATATGAGATTCGATAAATGTTCTTATGTGGGATAATGAGAGAATTCAAATTAAACTCCTGATAAATCTCAAGCTTCTTGTTATGAGACATGAGATATGCAAATGAGGGGAGGCAACATATAGGAGAATTCGCTTATGAGCTTTACCTCTGATAAGCTGCCGAGCTACACAGATCTTCAATCATTCAACAGGAAAAATACAACTGGCCTGATAAAAAAGGATCAAAGCCATGGAGAGACATTTATTATTTTCAAGTTTATTTGTGTGTATGAGTGTGTATGTATGTAAGTGTTTTTGTGTGTGAGTGTGTGTGTGTGTGTGTGTGTGTGTGTGTGTGTGTTATGTATGGTGTGTGTGTGTGTGTGTGTGTGTGTGTGTGTGTGTGTGTGTGTGTGTGAATATATGCCCCACCTGCGCAGGTGCCCACAGAGGCCAGATCAGTGTCAAGAATTGATGGAACGCTAGAAGCAATTACTTTTTTTTACTGACTATAATGATAACTAAAATATTATAGGAGATACACTAAAGTCTATTTCTTGATACCCTTCAGTTAAACTCAAGCAAAGCTGTGCAAAGTCCTCACATGATAGTGGTTTTGGTTTAGCAATCCTTTGTCAGACCTTCCTTACTGTAAAATGGGTAGGGTGGGTAAGACTTGCTGAGTAGCAAGTACATTAAATGAATCACACATACACATTCCCCTACAAAACAGGATTGCAAGGAGGACTAGCAAATTGGTGTCTCCAACACAATATCTCTGTTGAGTCAATTTCCTGAGGTCTCACATGCAAGAGTGGCTCTGTGGGAGATCCCCAGACCCCAGAGGCCTCACTTTTCTCAAGCCTTGACTTCCCTCTTCCCTTGAATTCCATATTTACTTACTTCTAAAAAGAGCTAGAAAGAAAGGTGCATAGAGAGCTGAAGTTCTTGGACACAGTGATTAACTTCGCTATAAAACATATCCGTTAGGAATACTTTAAGGGCTCAGTTAGAAAGCCGAAAATGTGTCCAATAGTTCTTATTTCCCCCTCACTGATAAACAGTTTCTTGATCTCATATTGGTTTCTGTTTTCTCTCTCTCTCTCTCTCTCTCTCTCTCTCTCTCTCTCTCTCTCTCTCTCTCTTTTCTCCTTTACTCCCCACAAAACAATAGTACATAATTTAGGATCTCATGTGATATTTTGATACATATTATTTAATGATCAAATCAGACCAGCTGGTACATCTGCTCAACATTTGTCAGTTATTTTCAGATGAGACATTTAAAGTTTTCTATTCTGATTGGTTGCTGTGGAGATTCTTAAGCATGCACAGACCTATCATGGAAGGGTGCTGAGATAAACTCAAAACTAAGAGTTCTCTAGAGTACTTTAAAGAACAGTGATTCCAAAGTTATTTTGGCTACTATTTTTAGAAAAAGAAAAAACTTTCACTTCATTTTAAGCATTATATCCATACATATATGTGTCTGGTTAGTTGTTTTCTGGTTTTTAGTTATCTATAAATATATATTATATAATATTTTGTAAACAAATATATAATATACAAATATATATAATATACAAATGCATATGTATGTGTATATATAAGATTTTGGACTTCTTTTATTAATTTTTGACATTATAATATTATTTCCTCGATCCCCTTTTTCTCTTCCTCCCTCAGTACACCTCTCCTTGCTATCTTTCAAATTCGTGGCTCCTTATTTCACTTCTTGTTATATGCATATATGTATAGGTATATGTGTATACAATATATATGTGTATCTATATACATATTTTAAAATATAACCAGCTAAGGCTGCATAATATTATGTGTATTTTCAGGACTGATTATTTAGTATTGAATAACCAGTTGGTACCTTGTGGAAGATTATCTTTCCCTGTTTCAACATTCCTTGGTTGTCTGTGGTATTTTGTGTGAGGCTGAGGCTCCTCATCCCCACCTTTGTCTATGGCGAAGGGAAGTATCCTTGATGAAGGGTGATGATAGCATTTACCTGTCGGTATAAGGGCAGATATTTTTAACATCGTCTTTGTAATTCTGGCAGAATTCTTGACTCTGTCTGGCCCTGGAATTTTTTAATTACTATTTCAAAGTTTTCATTTATTATGGGTCTGTTTAGGTTGTTCACTTTTTCTTGGTTTAGTTTTGGTGATTTGAATGAATCTAGACATTTATCCACTTCTTTTAGGTGTTTCAACCTCATGGAGTACAGGGATTTTTGTTTGTTTGTTTAAGTATTTCTTCATAACATTCTGGATTTCCTTGATATCTATTGTAAGGTCTCCCTGTTCATTTCCGATTCTGTTAATTTTGGTCCTTTCTTTCTTTTGGTTAGTTGGGCCAAAAGAGTTTATCAATTTTATCTTCTAAAACCAGCAGTTCTTGGTTAGGTTGGGTCAATCTATTATTTTTTGTTTTTATTTCATTGATTTCTGCTTTGATTTTAATTATTTCTTGAGATCAGATTTCTTGAGGGTTTGGATATGGTTTATTCTTGTTTTTCATATTTTTGAGCTGCATCGTTTAGTCTTGAATTTTGGCTTGTTCTGATTTTAATAGGTACTTGGAGCAAAAACCTTCTCTTGTAGAACAACTTCAATGTGCTCCAAACTTTTAGTTGTATTGTGTTTCATTTTCATTCAGTTATGGGAATTTTTTACTCCTTCCTTGGTTTCTTCTTTGATCCATTCATCGTTTAGCAATGAGTTATTTAATCTTCATGAGATTTGTTTGCTGTCAACTTTGGGTTTCATTCCATTATATTCAGATACTATACAAAAAGTAATTTCAATCTTTTCGAATTTGAAAAGATTTGTTTTCTGTCCCAAGATGCTGTCTATTTTAGAAAAGCTTCCCTGTACTCCTGGATATGCTTTCTCTGAAAGTGCATTCGTCTGTGTTTAGGTAAAATATTCTGTTAAGTCCATTGTATGTATGAAGTCAATTAATTCTTATGTTTCTTTATTTTTTTATCTAGGCGATATGTCTATTGGAGTAAGTGGGATCATGAAATTCCCGACTATTGGTGGATTGGTGTTACTTTGTTCCTTTAAATCCAGTAATACATTTGGTATAAAATTGGGTACAGAAGAGTTTGGTACATATATGTTTAAGATAGCAATGTCTTCTTGGTTAGCAGTTTCCTTAATTAGAATAAAATGTCCTCTTTATTTCTTCTGATTTGCTTCAGTGTGAAGTCTATTTTGTCAAATATTAGGATAATGACACCTTGCTTGCCGGTCTTATTTGATTAGTCAATCCTTTTACTATAAGGCAGTACCTGTCTTTAAAGCTAAGATGTGTTTCTTTTTTCTTAAATATACACCATGCCTTTAAATATACACATTATCCTTTAGAGCTGTTTTAGCTCACAGAGGAATATTGCGTTAAAACCATCATAGTTCATCTACATATCCTGGTGTGTATTTAAACTTTCAGAGAGGGAATAGCTCTTCATGTAGTTATTCAAGTACACTCAGTGAAGGAGGTATAAAAATATCATTACAGTCATTCAAATTTTCTAGCATTTCTCCCTTCCCTTCTCTCTCCAACCATGCCCAGTGTTCCATCTACCTGCTCACCTTCAAATTCAGAGCCTCTGATTTACTGATTGTTACTGCATGCATGTGCGTGTTTGTATTTACATATATAGCCCTAAATACAATCCTGTGTGTTTCTTGTAGATAATAGAGAGATGGGTTTTCATTTCTGAATCTGTTAAAGCAGTCTGTGTCTTATGAATGGGGAACTGAAGCCATTGATATGTAAGGTTACTGTTGAAATGTGCGTGTGTTCATTGAAGTCATGGTGGTGGTTTTGTCTTTGTTGTTTGGGTTCTCGGTGATAAACTGCGTTTGGGTAATTATGATTTTGTATATATATCTGTGTACTAATTCCTTGCCTCAGCCTAAAATATTGGTTCCTGTACTTTCCTTAGGTTTGGTTTGTTGGACATAAATTATTTATGTTGTTTATACTATGGAAAGTTTTTATTTCCCCTTCAATTATGGCAGATAATTTTACTTGGTAGATGAGTCTAGAGTGACTACCATAGTCTTTTAGAACTTGGAATACATTGCTGCAGGTTATTTTGACTTTCAAACTTTCCATTGAGAAATCAGCTGTTATTCTAACGGGTTTTCCTTTCTATGTGACTTGCTGTTTTCTTCTTTTGAGGTTTTCAGCACTTCTCCTCTGTTCTCTACTCCTAGGTATTAACTACAGTATGCCATGGGGTTTCTCTTTTCTTATTTTGTGTGTTTGGTGTCCTGTATGCTTCTTAAATCTGTAAGGATGTATCTTTGCTTCAGTTGGAAAGTCTGGTCTATGCCACTGACTTGGGAGTCTTCTCCTCACCTATGCCTACCATTCAAAAGTTTATTTTGTTCAGGATGTTCCACATTTCCTGTATGTTCCTTTCCAGTATCTTTTTTAAACTTTTCATATTACTTGCTTGCTTGTTCTATATTCTCCACTTTATCTTTAAGTCCTGATATTTTATCTTCTGCTTGACTCACTCACAGGGCCTCCCCTTAAGTGTGGTTTATATACACTCTGAGACTCCACTGGAGAACAGATTTTTCTTTATTTGCAAGCAGTTGTCAGTTAGAAAGAGCTTGTTGGTTAGAGATGGGAGTCCATGTCCACGTCCTCCTCTCAGCTCTGGGACTCTGCTCATCTCGAGCCTCTGCAGACACTGTGCACGCTGCCACCATCTTCGTGAGTCCATTTGCCCATCAGTCCTGCTGTGTGGTAAGCAGTGTTTCCTGGGTGCCATCTGTCCTCTCTGACCCTGACAATCATTCCTCCTCCTCTTCTCCAAAGCTCCCTGAGAGGCGGGGTTTTATGGAGATATTCCACTCAGGACTGAGTTTTCCAAGGCCTCTCTTCACATTGTCCAGTTGTGGAACTCTGCATTTGTTCCCATCTACTGTAGGACAAAGCTTCTCTGATAGTGACTGAGCAAAACGCTGACCTAGGAGTATAGCAGAATACTGTAAGAGTCATTTTATTGTTAGGTCCTTTTAGTAGGACAATAGTTAAATATGCCTTTTTCAAGTAGAATTCAACCAAGAGTATTATAATAAAACTGAAAAAGGTGTTGGGGAATTAGCCACAAATTCAAGTCAGGAAACTCTGTGACTCCATTCTATCAATTAATATTGAATAATGTATAAACATATAATAAAGACAGATGTTATATTTCATTATATATATAATATATATGTTATATATATGTTAATGTATATGTTAAGTATATAGATATATACTTAAAATACCAAGTAAAGTATAAACTAATTAGTGAAGCTTCTCAATTCAGTTTTCCAAAGCTCAATAGCATCCAACAGCCCAGAGTAGAACAAAAAGCCCATTATTTAGGCACTTGAAAGCAGTAGTGTGTCCGCTATCAATATTGTCATCATTATATCGGAAATGTAAACATAGTCAGTAAGATCAAAAAATAAAGAGACACAGCTGTCTGTGCATTCGCATCTGTTAATTTGATCATACCTCCAAACCTGTACCTCCACTACAGCAAATAAAACACTTTGGGGGTGCATGCAACAGTAGCTCATGACTGCACACGTTAGTACACACATCATCATCTGAACACACATGAAGCACTGTACAAAGCAACACAAGCAGTCACGTAGACTAGAGGTCTGCTGTATTACAGTTAATGTCTCCTTCTTGTGGAGTCCAGCGAGACAGAATGGGCTAGGCATTCATTCCATGGCGTTGAAGAAACCTAGGCTAATCAACTGCACTTTACTTCAAGAACCCCGATACTACCTTTTAGCTTCCTATGCAACTGATGAACATGGGAAGAAAGATTTGCTACTTTCAGGAAGGCCCACACTTAGCAAGCAGTGTGTCTGGCCATACGCTCTTGACTTGAATTCAATTACTGGAAGGAACTATGCGGAGAAGAGAATCCAGAACATACAGCCATTACAAGAAAGGGGCGCCCCATCTCAGGAACGAATCATGACTGTGGGGAGAGGAGGTGGGCTCAGGGCGGCCGCCTGGCCATGTAAGTTATAGATGGGCACGATACAGTAATATACCAAGGAAATGGAAAAAGTTAGCAGCCATAAATTCCACAGGAATGACAAAGGACTTACGTGAAGGGAATTGTCAAATGGTATTGAAGGACCTTTAACAAATGAACAAATGAAGAGACCATTGTGTCTCTTTGGATAGGTTAAATAGCATAAGAGTGTTATTTTCTGCAGAATTGGAGACATGAAAATCTTCCTTTTAATTGGCTAGAACTTTCTATGGAGTGAAAAAAAAAGTTCAGTTTTTGTTGGTAAAAGAGCAATAGTTAAGGAAATTGTTGTGCCAGTTACTAGAGTATTCTATAATCAAATCAAAATAGAAATGCCAGAGAAACAGATAGACCACTCAAAGAAATCCCAGCCCATATTAAATTTTAATAGATGTTAAAAATCCTATTTCAATTCAGTGGAGGAAGGATGAATTATTAACAAGAGAGAGGAGTGTGACTGATATTCGTGATGAAAAAGTAACACTTGGCCTTTATATCAGATCACCTACCAAAATACATCCCAGATGGATGAGAGACTTAAGTGTAAATAACAGCATCATAAAATTCTTAGTACAAAAAAACAAAACAAAGCAAAGCAAAGCAAAGCAAAGCAAGCAAGCCACTTGCCCTAGAGAGATTTCATGATCTGTGAGGGAAACCGTAAACTATTTAAAAACAAATAAGCACGCCCGCTTATGTAGAAATAATTTTTAAATGACAAAAATAAATCAGTATGCAAATTCTGAGCTGGAAGGAAATTGCGGCACAGCCAAAAAAAGAACAATTTTAATGATAAAGAAAAAGCTCTCGCAAATGAGCAGGAAAAGAGAAACAATTGGCTAGAAAAATATGTCTAAGATACAGATAGGTACTTCAAGGGGAAGATCTGCAACTGGTCCGTGTGTGTCTGTAAATCCTCAATTTCATCAGTGCCTAGGAGTACAAACTAAATTAGCAGGAGGTTCCACATATCTACAAAACTGACAAAATTGTCAAAGTCTCTATTGCCCATTCCTGGTAGAGGATTTAAGTTCACATCCAACAGTTCTTGATAAAGCTGTGAATTCTTGTACCATTTGGTTAAGCAGTCTGGTCCTAGCTCTTTAAAATTACACAAAACCATTTGACCCAGCAATTTCACAGAAGAAAACACATCACATCTTGAGACACGTGTGGTTCAATCCATCAGAAAAGCAACAGGACTTGGGATCTACAATGTCTTTGAAGTGTAGACACAATCCATTGATCCACGTGATGGGTCCCTTTAATCAGTGAGGTTGATGTCTGGCTTTGCTGATGTGAGTTTGAAGTGTTGATGCTCGTGCCTCAGGGGTCACTCAGGGATTGCTGGCCAGTGGAAGCTACATTTCAAAAATCTCTTGTAATTGGTCCCATTACAAGGCATCTAGACCTCTCAAAGTAGGCTGTAATGACGAGAGACAAAAGACTCCCGTGGGAGATTTTTGACCCACACAGAAGAGGGTGTGTAAGGTTTGTCTCTGAAGTTTCTTTCAGGAAGGAGAATGCAGAAAAGGATCCTTCTCCTGATGAGGAGATATCAGTGCAATAAGATTAGAAAAGTATCTGACTTACTGCCTGTGATGATGTTGTGATGAGAAACTGTCCCCCATTTATTAATATCCTGTAGGCAGCACTGGCCACAAAGGCTTTATATGACTTACTCAAGCCAAGCAAGGAGACACTTGAATGTGCTTAAATATATGGGCTTATTTTTTCTTGCTGCATTTATGACCATGAAATCATTGCAGTGTGGAGAATTTGGTTTAATTACTGGATAACAAAGATATTGCTATAGCCATCTGATTAACCACCAAATACATGCACAAGGACATTGACTGCTAGAGTGATACAATGTGTCCTAGTGAACTAGGTGAGAGCATATTGATCACTAGAGTGATACAATGTGTCCTAGTGAACTAACAGAGATTATGAGAACTGCCCAGGTTGACCCAAGCAAGGTTGCCAAAATTTTCAACCCCCTAAATCTTGAGCTAATGACTGGATATTTGTTTTAATATATGATTGGTTACATAGCCAAAGTTGGGCACGCACATGCACACACACACACACACACACACACACACACACACACACACACACACACACACACACACACAGAGAGAGAGAGAGAGAGAGAGAGAGAGAGAGAGAGAGAGAGAGAGAGAGAGAGAGATGCATGCAGATGTGTGTATATATGCATGTGAAAGTCAGGCATTTGTGTCAGGTGATTTCCTCTAATTCTCAACCTTTCTTTAACTGAGTAGGTCTTTCTGAATCTGGACCTCATGGTTCTAAAACGACTATCTTGCCAGCAAGTATCAGATACTCTGTCTCCATCACCACCATACTTTGTGTTAGGGATCTGAAGTCAGCATTGAAAGCACTTTACCACCTGAGGTATCTATCTCATCAGCCTTCATAGCTAAGGCTACTGTTGCTAAAGGGCCTGTGGGAGTTCATAATTGTATTATTTTATATATTCTTTTGTGTTTATTCTTTAGAGTGGGAGAGTTACATAACTGTAATCAAATATAACTTTACAGAAATTAGTATGAATAAAGGTGTGGTATGCCAGGAAGGAAATTGTAAAGAACAGCAAAAACTTATACTGAACAATAAGAATACCTAATCAGGTTGATTCAGCTCTTCAAAGAAAATAAACATGCATCAAATGAAAATACTGAGAAAGGTAGATGATTAGATGCTATGAACAATGGTGTTCCATTAGAAGCATGTCTAGTTTTCTAATATTAAATTAAAGTAGTCCTAAAGCCATGTGGCCTGCTGGACGTAAAATCAGGAGGCTTGGAGAAGCTGGATTGTTCTGTAAAAATTCCAAGCAATACCCAATTAGTTTAATCTTGTGGTTGTGAGGTACAGCGTGGGGTGTACTGTTTTAGCTATGAGACATGCTGAGAGGAGATGCAGAATCATGGTCATTGTAGATGAATCTAAATGATCCCCACTGCTCAGCAGGTCAGAAATTATGATAACGAGTTTCTCCTGATCTTCATTTCCACTACTTCATTGATGAAAAATGGTTTGGTGGTCTTGCTCCCAGTGGTTCCCGATTGCTTCAGAAGGCCTTTATTAGATGCTTTGGGTCGACTTGGAAAAAGACTGTGAGCCGAAAATATTACGTGTAATGACTCTCAGACATAGGTGTCACTACATTTTCAGCCTCAGAACATTTCTCAGTAAAAACACCACTGCAATTTATATCCATTAGGCATCTCAAAGCACTTACAATATGTCACCTATTAAAACCACACCGCTACTGTGCACAGAGGCATGGGTAATTCCTTCTGTACAGGTGAGAGAGGTTAGACCAGCCTCCGTGTGTCAGTGGTTCCACACACAGTCTCCTCTGACAATCTGGCCTGGAAATCTGTCTCCTGTTTCACTTCTGTCCTCTAAGAGTTGGCTGTGGGAATTTTGGAGGCAAGTCCCACAGTGCTACTGTTCACTGCCCAATCTAGATGATAGCTTTTCTGTACTTGTCCTCCATTGTTCTCCCTATGACTGTCCCCACTGTGCATGAATACTCTCTTGTGTTTTCACCAGCATCCCTGCCCTGCCCTTCCTAGAGAGCTCTGTGAAGACTAAGCCATCCAGCGTTATAAACAGAGGGCAATCAGGTCGCTAAATCAATTCCCTCTGCATTTGCTAGCCTAAACGTTTCTCTGAAGGCGAAAGAAAGAGCACAGAGCTGGATTTTAATTTTTTGGAAACATATGCCATGTTCCCCTCAAAATCTAATTTTCTAGATTAATGAATCATATCAGATATTGTAAATTAGAAATTACCCCCGCTGCATGGAAGGAATCGTGCATAACTTGAAGTCACTTATTGAAAAATTGAAAAAGATACTGTGGTCTCCACATGTTACACACTCTTGAGCATAGCTTTTGTGATTTCTATGCTCAGCGAACTGGCTCCTTGCAAGCAAAAAGTCTTCCTTGGATTTTTGTTCACCCTGGTTCCTAAAAGGGCTATGACTTCCCCTTTATCCTGTTTCTTGGAATCTTAGAAAAGATGTAAACTTGAGAGAGAGACTGAAATATCAGATGTTCAACACAACAGCCCATTGATGAAATGGCAATGCCATTTTACACTACAATGCACAAGTGCAGATGGGATGTCATTGGCCTTTCTGGATTTCAAGAGCATGGATGGGGAGCACGTCTGTGGGATACACAGGATGACGTTTTGTCTGGAGCTTATGAACTCCATGAGTATCCAGGCAAACAGCAGCTCAGCAGTTGGCTGGTGAGCTGTTTCCAGTGCAGCCTTCTCTTCTATAGACTGCAAAGGAGGCTTCCCCAGCCATGCAGGCTGTGCTTTCTCTGGCTCTCATGAAGTCACTGTTTCCCTGTCCTGGAAAGATGGTGAGAAAGCCAAGATCAAGATTTCAGGGGATCCTAAATCCACTGTTTCTTGTGATGATAAAATGAAAACCCAAAGGATCTGAAAGCCACTGGTGAGCTACAAATTACTACAATGGGAAAATGAGGTTTGGATTTTGGGGGGCAGGGGAAGGATGGAGCTGTTTTCCTCTGAGTCACACACTTTAGGGACAGGCAGTATACCAGAGTATTTGGACATGGGATCTCATCTAATCCTTGCATCAGTTCAAGGATATTAATTTTTTTTTATGATTTGGTTCTCTCTAATGTGTTTGTTAACTGTTCGAAATAATTTGAATACCTCAGAGCATGAATACCTATGAAAAACATAAGGCTTTCTCTTATGTTTTTTTTTTTTTAATTTCAACCTTGTATTTTTCTAGATTTATCTCTGTTGGTGGATGAACCCACATCTCTATCTCTGTTAACAGCTACATGCTACCCTGATATTAGAATAGAGTTCTGATTATCTGTCTCTATACGGACAGACAGGCAGCTAATTTTCCCTATTTCACAGTTGCATACACTGGGGTCCATACCAATCATCTCCTATATAAGCAGTCAACACTGTATCCCGATTCCCTGTAATCCGCTTGTATTCTGTCAGCAGTGTGGCAATAGGAGTCTGGAATGTGGATGCTGGCAACATCTCTGGCATCCTTGCAGGGATGCCCTTGCTTGCAAGAATTATTTCGATGGCATGAACAGAGGCAGCCACAGGCTTCAGCAGTGACAGCCGTAGCAGAAACAGCACTGGCTGGGAATACAGGCTTCCAGTTCATGGCAAGGTTGGCCCTCAAATAGCAAGGATCCCAATACCACATAAATGTGTCCTCTAGGAAGGTTTTGCTCTGAGAATGTAAAATCAGTACTAACTTCCTGTACAAGCTATGAATAGTTTTACCTGTTTCCTCTTTAACTCTTTAGATCATGAAATACTCTTGTACTTTACTGCTTTATTAAATATCTTCTGCTTAATAGAAATAGGCTAATTCCTATTTTCTTATTGGATCCTAAACGACATAGTTCATGATATATTCCTGGTTATAACATCATGTGTGTGTTATATATATACACACACACATACATACACACACATATACATATGTATATATATATGAATATCTTATGTTCCACACTATTTGATCGCACCTTTAAAAACAGGAACAATATCTTAGAGTAGGAATGTTTTTGTTTTTGTTTTTGTTTTTTGTTTTTTTGAGACTGGGTTTCTCTATGTAGCCCTGGTTGTCCTGGAACTCACTCTGTAGACCAAGCTGGACTTGTTAAAGTAGGAATGTAATAAATATTTCTATTTATCACATGGAAATCAAATATAAATAAACAGATAGATTATTAAATATTATAGGTAGATAGATAGATAGATAGATAGATAGATAGATAGATAGATAGAAGATATCTAACTGCTCCAAGAAACTACAAAATCCTGGTGTCTTAACAACATAAATATGGTTCAGGTTTATTCTTCCAAGACATTATAGCCTAGTAGGACCATGAGCAGCACACTGGGTGACAATTTAGTTGAACTGTTTTGTTTTTTGATTTTTTTCTGTACAAGCAAAATCATATCATCTTTCTTCCCTAATGGGTGCATCAAACCATTTTGAAATAATCCAGCTTCTCTGATAGCCAGATCCATGAACATATATGACTGTGGTAGGAAAAACATCTTTGGTCAAATGGAGAAACACAGGGCAGATGCTGGTGGGGGTATCATCCTCTGATATTCCTTCTGTTGTGTTTGTAGTTTTCAGATTTGGTTCCAAAAGTTGGCAGGTATGAGCATAGTCATTTTATACCGAACCCTTCATCTGGGAGAGAATGAGTGCAGGTAGGAGACAGTGCGAGGGGAGGGGCTGTGGGACTGACAAGAGTCCGTGAATTATTTATCACTGTTATAGATCAGCACAGATCACCATCTTGTTGGCTTCTCATTTTTAAATGGGCAAGTAAGAAGGCCAAGGCTGTTTTTCATTATCTCCTGAGAGAGCGTGAGTCTGTGGTGCCTGTATTTTCATTAACTCAGAGAGTTTTGTTTCATCTCTTTCTATATGATACGGGAGCAAATCAGACTCTGTACATCTCATGTTGTACTTGGGATAGTTGGCAGATCCTTAATCATTCACTAATTATTTCTCGCCATCTAGATGGTAAGAAATACTGAAACCAAAAAGAAAATTAAAAAGAAAGAAAGAGAACACCAGAGTAAGAAAAGAATAGAAGATAAATCGCCACGGTGGTGTTTATCTTCACTGCTAACCTGACAAGATTATAATCATTGAGGAGGGGTACTTCTGGGTGTATCTCTGGAACATATTCAAATAGGTTCAAGTGCAGAGGAATACTCGAGCTGAATGTGGGCAGCGCCACTCCATGCACTGTAATCCTGGGCTGTAGAAAAAGTAACAAAAGTAAAAAGAGAAGGTAGCTAGGTACCAGCATTTGTTTCATTTCCTGCCTGAGTAGACCGTGACCTGCTTCTTCATGCTCCTGACACCACAACCAGAGTCACACTCATGTCCTATGATAGACTGCACCACAAATCATGAGTCCAAACAAACATTACCTCCTGAAGTTGCCTTTGCCACATATTGGGTCAAATCAGTGAGCAAATTAATAAATGGATCTACTTTCATTGATCCCCTAGAAAATCATGAATTAGAAAATCAGATCCATCAATAAGGGTTGCAGCATTAAAATTTTTCCAAGAGAAAATTTGCCTTCAAATAAACTGTAATTTCCTTGCTTCCAGGTATAATTTGAATGCAACTATATCAAATGGCTCTTGGTCTTTGAGATGATTATTTGACTATTGTGAATCTGTAGCTCTGAGTATGTACCAGAGATTTTTAGAATAGTCATTCTGTATTATGACAGCCAGACAAAGAAGGGAAAAAAAAAGGAGACCAAACTAATGCTGATTCTTTGCATATTTAGTGAATTGGGTATTAAGCAGCTGCAGGGTTAGGAGATGCCATGTGGTCAATGGTAGCTGGCCTTCAACTTTCTAATTGATTCAGTGGTTTCCAAGAGTGGTTACTGCATGTAACTCTTGATCTACTTAGTGTGGCATAGCTCTTAGTAGACTTAAGTAATGAGAAAGAATTGGAGGAAGAGTGGACCAGAGAGAGGAGGGGAGAGAGGGGGGAGGGAGGGAGGGAGGGAGGGAGAGAGAGAGAGAGAGAGAGAGAGAGAGAGAGAGAGAAACAGAGAGAGAGAGGACTTGTCATGGGTGGAACTAGCATGATATTTCCTTCAAACAGCTTTCTGGTATTTTTGGTTTCTCATCATTCCTAAGGTATACCATGTCTTACAGACTCAGAAAACCTTTTTGTCCTTTCTCCATCATTTATCCCTCCCCACTGTCTGATTTCAGAGACTTGAACTGGAAAAGTGCTGTTAAGAGTATACAGATCTTTCCAGTGTTGAGTTAGGATGCATTTGAGGAGTCTTTTATGAAGAACAACATCTCCTAAGGCTCAGCATCTTAGATGAAGTGGTCCAGCATCTCAGATGAAGTAGTTCAGCATCTCAGATGAATTGGTCCAGCATCTTAGATGACACAGATGTGTTCTGATCCTAGCAGTTCAGCTGAGAAGTGAAGAAGTGTACAGGAGAGGCAATTGGTGTTAAAGTATGGATGGGATAAAGAGTATAAGCCCTGGCATAAGCCAAACCCTGGTCGAATCCAAGCTCTACTGTTTAGGGGTTGTGAACTGTTTGCCTTTGGTCTCTATCTTTACTTGAGAAAGCCCTCTCAATGGACTGTACACTTAAGTGAGGTTTTTCTCAATGTGTTTAAGTGAGGAAGCTTTTATAACAATGTACTTGTTTTAACTCAGTTCTCATCTTAACTTTATAAGAATCCACTGCTCAGTCTGCAGCCTGGAGTCTCAGAATGAGGACAATGTACACATGAGACATCTTCAACGTAACAGTTGACCCAAGCTGGACACTACGCCTATAACATTAGCTCTTGGTCATCAGAGTTACATGGGATGATCAAAAAAAAAGGGTCACTCAGTACAGGATAAAATAAGGCCTTGCAAGCCACAGATAGCAATGGACACTGACGGATGGAAGCCCAGCGTGTTTCAGAAAAGTGTTTGTTGATTGTTACACAAAAGTTATTTTTAGAATAAAACAAGTTCCAAAGACCAAACCCAGATATAATCTATATGCTTCTTTTTTTTTTTTGATACTTCATTTACATTTCCAATGTTTCCCCTTTTCTGGGTCTCCTCTTTGGAAACCCCCTATCCCCTCCCCATCCCTGCCTCTATGAGGGAATTCCACCTCCCACCCACCCGCCCACTCATCCCCATATTCCCACCTTGACATTCCCCTTTACTGGGGTCTCTAACACCCTCAGGCCCAAGAGCCTCTCCTCTCTACCTCATGGAGAAGTCATCCTCTGCCACAAATGTGGTCCGAACCATGAGTCCATAGATGTGTATTCTTTGGTTGGTGGTCCAAACTCCAGGGCGACTGGGGGGGGGGGGAGGTCAGGCCCATTGACACTCTTGCTCCCTCCATGGGGCTGCAAATTCCCTCAGCTCCTTCAGACCTTCCTCCAACACCTCCATCTGGAACCTCACTCTCAGTCCAGCGGTTACTGTTAAGTGAAACTTGGGCATTCTGAACTTTTGGGCTAATATCCACTTATCAGTGAGTACATACAATGTTCGTTCTTTTGTGACTGAGTTACCTCACTCAGGATGATATTTTCAAGTTCCATCCATTTGCCTGCAAATTTCATTAAGTCATTGTTTTTAAT
>CM052703.1:6300575-6336161 GCA_028551405.1 Uromys caudimaculatus
CAAAGGAGCTAAAACCACTCAGTGGAAAAAAGACAGCATTTTCAACAAATGGTGCTGGTTCAACTGGCAGTATCCAAGTAGAAGAATGCAAATTGATCCATTCCTATCTCCTTGTACAAAGCTCAAGTCCAAGTGGATCAAGGACCTCCACATAAAACCAGTTACACTGAATCTAATAGAAGAGAAAGTGGGGAAAACTCTTGAACACCTGGGTACGGGGGAAAAGTTCCTGAACAGAACACCAGTGGCTTATGCTCCAAGATCAAGAATAGACAAATGGGACCTCATGAAACTGCAAAGCATCTATAAGGCAAAGGACACTGTCAATAGGACAAAATGGCAACCAACAGATTGGGAAAAGATCTTAACCAATCCTATGTCTGATAGAGGGCTAATATCCAATATATATGTTTCTTTAAGGACCACCTCACCCATGCAATTTCAGTCCTAGTTGTGTACTGTTTGTAGTCCTCAATAATGCAAGATGTTCCCAGTTTGTCAGGACCGTCTTGTGACTAAAGTCATGCAAGATCCCTCAAAAAAAAAAAATCAAATTAGCAAACAAATAAAAAACCAACTGTAGTATCACAGAAAACAATCACTGTTTTCTGCAATAATTTCTTCAATGTCTTAGTACTCTAGAAAACAACTACTTCATTCTAGTGTTTCCACCAGATACAATGACTCTGTTAGGTTTCCTACTACAGTGAGCAAATACATATTCCTGGGTCTTTAGAGAAGGTGCACTCTGGTGATAGGTAGGACCATTAAACAGTCATGCATATATTATATTACATTATATTGATTATATTATATTAATGTTATATTATATATCACATTATATATGTTTTTCCTGGATTGCTACCCCAAAATTCTATAACAGTTCTTGACAGTCTTCATTTCAAATATTGACACATTAACATGTGAGGTATAATCATTATCAAGCCAAGGATTAAGGATCAACATAGATATATTCCAGAGACCAACCTTCACTGAAAGAGATATGGAGCAGGGCACAAAAATGTCTTCATAGGTTATCATGCAACTATTTCGATTTTGTGGATAGTCTAGAGAACTCTTCTGAGAACTCTATCTATACAAAGCAGCCATGATGTGTCCTGGTAACTGCAAGTTTCAGTGGTGCAGATAGGCCATGGGGTAGATCTTGACACACCACTGTAACAAATCCAAGTGAGAACCAGGAGCCTTTAGGTGGGTGATACATCTGTATTCTAAAACCATTTTTACCTGCTCCCTGAAGTTTTTGGGTGATATTTTTCTGGAAATGGACTTATGAGAGAATGTCTTGCTGAAGCAGACACATGGGAGGATATCTCGCTGAGAACAGACACAGGGTATTTTCCTGAAAGCTGCCTGGAAGACACTTGAGAGAACATGTGATCTTTGAAAAAGGTGTAAATATCATCCAACAGACAGTGGATAAGGCTGTGTGGTATTGGTTTACCTTGCCACCCTTTGCTGCTCATCATTTGTCATAACTTCATAGGGAGAAAAGCACCAAGGAACTTCTGGTGGTGTTCTAGCTGGCAGATTCTTGCTGTGAAATTGGGAGCAGAGCCTCACAGTTTCTTCTGGATCAAACTGCCATTCCAGATTTGTGAATGGTGTTTGCAAGTGGATCAAGCTACCACTCCCGATTCATGTAAACTGAACTGCTGATATCCTGACAATGCAGACTGGATTCGCCACCAAGAGCAAAGAACTATTTGTAAACAGGTCCACATCATCCTTTGTCCTATTAACTTTTCCTTTCCACCGCCTCTGGTGAGTGTTAGGTTAGAAAGAAGGCTAAAGCATTTAAGCACACTTATTAAAGTTGGTTTTGAAAAATGTAAGCCTACAGTTCCCCATAGAAGGAGCAAAATCAAGGAAAGCTGGAACACAGGGAAGCTCTGGGGCCAGGCGTGGAAACAGCTTATCTCATTTCCTTTCCTTGGCCTTGTCTCAGTTCTCAAGAAGCCTGAAAAGTGAAGATGTTAAACTATGTAACCAGAAGATATACATATACACATATATACACACATACATATACACATACACATATACATATATATTAACAAATGCAAGACACAGCATCATCTCTGACAGAGTATGTTCTTATACAAGAACCATTCAGGGACCAACTAATCCTGGTAAGAATGCTTTGGAGAGTTTAAGTAAGATCTGGTAGATTTGTACTTGAGTTAGAATTTCTGTGAAATCTACATAATTTCTTTCTCTAGTGAAGTTAGTAGCATTGTTACTTTATCTGTAGGCCCAATGCAGACCTAGGGTATGTCATGATCTACCATAGTCTGCTGGCTGATTCCTCAGGATAGATACAGCCTTGTGATTTTTAACTAATACTTAGCTTTCAATGTGTGGAACTTTTTCCTTTCTCACATGCTAAAGCCCCACTTAGCAAAAGCACCTCATTCAGAAACAGCAAGTGAGATGAAATATCACCCTCATTTCTGCAAAATCTCCGAAATGTGCTGGAAACACTGGATTTAAGGCTATAAAATTCAGGATCTGACTCTCTTTACTATTGAAAGGAAAAATAAAATCTTGCAAGAATAAAATATTAGCGAAGAAGTAGGGCAGTGAATTTTTCTGCTGGCAAAAATCCTATGGCTCTCTGGAGACTTTGCCATGGGAGACAGGATGTGATCATAGACAGGACATGATGGCAGACAGGATATGAAATCAGACAGGATGTGATGTAGACAGCAGATTCTAGATGGAATGTGATGGTGGAACGATGTGGTGTACGTTATGTGATAGTGGAGAGAATGTATGGTAGAAGCAATGTAATGTTACCTACCGTTCTCTTTCCGAGAGAACAGAGCAGCCTCACTGAAAAAGCCAACCACCCTGAGATCCACTTCATCCACGACTGTGTTTGGGCAGCTATGGCACACCCCAGTTTTACACTTTGATAGTTAATAGAAGAATTTGAAAACCAGTACTGATTATTTCTTACCAATCACCAGACAGTGACATAATGCAGGGCTTTTTGCTAGAAAGATATTTACGGTTTTGTGTCGCCTGTACTATTCTTATAATGTTTCTTTTTCACTTAATACTCATAGAATTTCAACTTGTGAAACTTCCAGTGCAGGTGGTAACAAGCTGACACTTGACATTAGTAGCTTAGGATTATCCAGAGAGGGATATTTATGCCACTGTAAATGACAAATGCTAAAACCAAGGCTTTTTCTTTTGTATGTGTATGTATCTGTGTCTGTGCATGTGCGTCTGTGTGTGTGTGTGTGTGTGTGTGTGTGTGTGTGTGTGTTTGTCCATGTGTCTATGTGTGTACGTACAGTGATGGAAAGATAGTGACTGGAGCACAAGTTATTTATCAGTGTATCATTGATGTGACCCCTTTCACACATGTAAATATAGTGCTAACCTAATACTTTGAAGGGAATTTTCATAAAATTTTCATAAGTCTTCTCATAAGTAGCAATTACGTCTTCAAGGAGTTGTATTCCTTCATTATTATTTTTGAAATATCACTTTCATTGTTTTATATTTGTATTGTAAAGTGACACACTAATTTTATAAAGCAAAATAATAATAAGTCTACTTCCAGCGATAACATCTGTTGGTATTTTAGCCATTATTATTTTTTGTATAAATAATGTCCAGAATAGAATTATAGCACTCATAGAGTTTCCCCAGTCTCCAAATTATTCAGATCATCTTTCAGGTATGTAAGTATTCTGCAACACTAGTTTTTTTGTTTTTGTTTTTACATCATCAGGACAAGAAGGACTTGCAAGCCATTATACGTATTGTTATCCATTTCATTGGAAAGCAAGGTATCTCTGTTAATTATTGAGTGGTAGAAAATTTTCTAGGAGTATCTACCTTGTTCATGAGGATAGGTCAAAGACACAACTCCAGTGGAGATATTTCTAACTCATAGGCTGAGCTTTCTTCTCCAAGCTTTAGCTAATGATATTGAAGCTTCATACAGTGATGTTGAAACTCTCTGTTCACTGCAAGAGAAAAAAATGAGAGGGCTTTTCCAGGCAGAGAGAAGTGCTTGTGGCTCCCTGGAAAAGTTATCTCACATCCAGAAAGGAGATTAAAATGAAAAAAAATTCACCAGCCTAGATGACGCAGAACATTCCAGATCACAAGCATACCCTCTTCCCTCTGTGAGCTCACTGCCTCTCTGTTACATAAACATCAATTAAAATAATTATTCTCAAATTATCATTCCCATCCACTTTTCATACAAAACAGCACTAACCATTTGCAATTTCATCTCAGAACTATTATCTCTGAGATGATATTAATTACAGAAGTGCCAGTTGGGTACAATTCTCCCTAAATTAACAGCCACAGCAGCCTACCCTGCTCCCATGTGCCTGAGCCCGGATCACGCTCTTTTCCTTTCCCAGAGCATTTGGGTTGTTGCTTATTTAGCATTTAAATTATTTAGACATTGTATTTCTTGTCTCTCTGATGCATTTTAAACTCCAGAGTGTCAGAGTCTTAGTTCATTGTTGGAATTCCATGCCTAGAAGAATTTATACACAGTATAAATGTTCATCAGATGCACTTTAATGAATTTCACGGCCATGGTGGGAACTGGAGGCCTTGTCCTTTGGCCATTTTTTTTCTCTGTGTATGCTTGAAAATAGGTGTGTATGGAGAGAACAGTAAGCACAGAAAGACAGAAGAAATGTGTTGACGGCTGCCTCTGCTGCTGTGTGAACAACTTTGCTTCTGTGTTGCGGGAACTACCATGGAAATCTCTATTTGTCATTAAAGACAGTGGGAACTTCAAACAGCTCCAGATAGGGTAGCACTACAGGGATTCCCGTTGCACCCCTGCTGGGCACTGGAGCCCCACATCCTCTCAAGGCTTTGATGTCACAAATAGTTTGTGATAACTGTCTGATCTGGACAATTATGCACTATTCACTTTCTTTTAATTCTGAAAAGCCCCCAAAGTGTATGATGTTACCTTCTAAGAAGGGGAGATCAGGAGATAGCGAGTATTCTATCAGAAGTGGAACTGACCAGGATGTATGTTCCTAGGGAGATGGAAACAAATGTCTTCCCAGCCTGGATAGAGCATCAGTGAAGGACCAAAAGGATTTATTCCTCCCAAGTCTAGCTTGGCATAACAGGGAGTTTACTGGTGTCCCTCACAGGAGCATGACCGACATTTTTTACAGTAGCATAGGTAACTGAACAACCAAAACTTCCCAGCCTAGCATGTATAATGACTCAGGAAAGCTGCATCCTTGGAACTATTTGCCCAACTTGCAGGGAGCTTCGTGGAAGAGTCTCCTTGCCAGCAATTGTTTACTATGTGTATAACACTGGGGAAGGGCCTTGTGAATTTTAACACTTTCAGAGCATCTAAGACTAATAAGTCAGCTTCTTGAATACTAAGAACCTTCTCCCTCCTTTCCTTTCTCCCTCCCTGCCAGAAGAAAGTTTCAATCTGGAGGCAATAGTTGAATTCATCTGAGTCCAATTCACAATCTTTCAGAATGGCTCAGCCTTGCTGCAAGACTATGGGCACTGAAGGGACTCTAGAGCAGTGTCTAGCGTGGTAAACATGGCTCTAGCAAGTCTTGCCTTTCTCCCATTCCCTTTTCCTGGCTAAACCGCCTTAGATTACATTCTTAAACCTAGCTACTGTTTGGCCACTCCCCCTACCACTTTGAGCCAGGACACGTTTTGGGTCAAAGATTTTGTGAGTGGTTTGCTGTACTTATTTCTTCACTGGAAATCCTGCCTGGCTATAAGAAGTGGCCACTTCAAGATCCATATCTCCCACTGTTAGGCGTTTCAGCCAGAGACGCCCCATAGACATCTTGCACCCCACCCCAGTTCTCTGTCACATCCTAGAGATGCGCTCCAACACCGATTTCCATTCTCTCTCCCCTGTTCTCCCTGTTCTCCCTATACCTGATAGCCCCACCCCCTGCTAGCCTCCCCATCTCCTCTCCCACCCAGTTTCCTAACTCCACCCACCTCTAATATCTATTTTATTTCCCCTTCTGAGAAAGATTTGACTATTCTCCCTTGGGCTCTCCTTGTTATTTGGCTTCTTTGGGCCTGCGGATTGTATCCACATGGTTATCCTACACTTTTGGCTAATAGCCACTTATGAGTACATACCATGCATGTCCTTCTGGGTTTGGGTCACTCAGCATATTTTCTGTTTCCATCCATTTACCTGCAAAGTTGATTGTAGATTGCTGTCTGTAAGCAGGTGAAGGCAGGTGAAAGTTAAGGCTAGAGCCTATGATTGGGCAGTGGAAAAAGAAGGCGGGCTGAGAAATTTAGAGATGAGGACAGAGAGACAGAGAGAGACAGAGGGAGAGATGGAGAGGAGGAGACAAGAAGGAACCTATAGGAGAGGAAAAGGAGCCAGAACCACACATTCCTGGGAGCCATACATATTGGGGATTTATTAGATAGATGAATAAATAATAAGTAGGGCGCTAGGTGTGTAGCTTGTGTTTATATCAATTGAGTTTTTAGTTCATTGTGCAGGCGTTTTGTGGGTTGAGAATTTACTAATATAAATCTGACTGATAAATTACAAGCCTCTAGAATTTTGATTTTACTGGGTTATGGGGATTTGTAACAGCTAACTACAGTGGGCAAATGGCTGGGAATGTGAACAGGATCCACTGCCAGAGAACGTGGTTGGAGCTAGTGTGGGTGTCTCTTTTATATTTCATGCAACAATTCATGATGTCCTTGTCCTTGATTGATTGTATCACTGATCTCAAACCATACTACAGAGCAATATTAATAAAAACTGCATGGTATTGGTATAGGAACAGACGGGCTGATCAATGGAATTGAATCAAAGAGTCAGAGATAAATCCACATGCTATGGGTTTATCTTGACGTTTTACACTTGATTTTTGACAAAGAAGGCAAAAACCATATAATGGATAAGGGAGAGCATCTTCAACAAATGGTGCTGATCTAACTGGATATCTGCATGCAGACAAATGCAAGTAGATCCATATTTATCACCTTGTGAAAAAACCAAGTGAAAGTGGATCAAAGACCTCAATGTAAAACCAGATACACTAAATCTAATGGAACAGAAAACACGGAAAAGCCTTGAGCTCATTGGTGTAAGAGACAATTTCCTGAACAGAACACCAGTGGCTCAGGCACTAAGATCAACAATGAATAAATGGGACTTAGTGAAATTGCAGAGCTTTTGTAAGGCAAAGGACATTGTCAATAGGACAAAATGACAGCCTACAGATTGGGAAAAGATCTTTACCAACCTTACATTGGACAGGGGACTAATATCAAAAATATATAAAAACTCAAGAAGTTAGACAACAAAAACTCAAATAATCAAATTTAAAAATAGTGTACAGAGCTAAACAGAGAATCTTCAACAGAGGAGTCGAATGGCTGAGAAACACTTAATGAAATATTCAGTGTCATTAGTCATCAGGGAAATGCAAATCCATACAACTTGGGCATGTTCTTAATTTGTAGCCCAGGAGTGGAGACTAGAATTGAAGTTGACATTCTCTATTTTCAAGTTCCCAAGTTCAGGGATTTTAGACTTGCACCTCATTTTATACTGACTGCTGATTACTAAGAGAATTACTTCTGGTCCTCAAAATGTGAACTTCTAGTGGTCCTCTCAGTAGAAGTACTAGATAATAGAGTATTAGCCAAATGAAAGTCTTTGACAGGAGCTGAATGTATTAATAGCTATGTTCACTACACCTAGCATGAAGGTTTACTTTTAATGAGTACTGAATAAATGCTTTTGATTGACCCATCAATGGTCCTAATTGCTTGAGAGAATCTGGGAAAGGGTTAACTCCGTACTAAAAAAAAAGAAGTACTAGAAACTGAATAGAGGTGGAGGGATCCTTAAATCATATCAACTATTTTGCCTTTTGAAGTTGATTATCAGTGACAAGAGCATCCTAGTTTGTACAACTTGATTCTAAAACTTTCTTCGTTACTTTCAATCTATTCCCAGCTCCGCCCCATGCCAAGACTCAAGCTGTGCTTCATGCTCTGTGGCCATTTCAGGAGCATATTGTGTTGCCATTTGTCCCCAGGATCCAGGTGCATCTGTCTAGGCAGTGACATGTAGCCTCTGCTAGTGACACATTTGTCTTTGTTCTGTACCTTTATCTAATAACCATTCTTCTTCATCATGTCAGAGAGGAGATAGACTAGGCCTAATCACACCATTTGTCATAATCAGGACACTGTGTGCTAAGAAGGATACATTATTGCATTATCTAAACTGAATGTTCATGCAAATCATTTTGACAATGAGAAGATGCTATGAACTACACAGTAAGGACACGACTACAAATGTAAATGCACTCTAAATTCTGAACTGAGAAGAACAAAGTCAGCCCTGTTTAGGCTCACAATGGCTTTCTTAAGCCTTCAAAGGCTCCCAATTATGACAGCTGGTTCTGCTTCAGGCCTCCTTTGTTTGTGTTCTCACTCCCCCAGGGCAGAGGGCAGGTACAGTTTTACCCAATAACATTACACAGGGGCCACTATTCGAAAGCAATTGTTATAAATGGACTCTTCTTTTCCTCACCTTTGCCGCCATCTTGAAGGAAATACAGAGATGCTAAGGAAATAATACTTTCAGTTCTAGATTCTGAACACAATATATTGGATCTTTGAGGTAGAAGATGCTTTCTCAGCTCTTTCCTTACCCTCCAGAAAAAGAGACAGAAAGAAAAAGAATCTTATGTATGGACCCTGGTAGCTGCAAGAGGATATGAGGTCCTGTTGAATTCAACACTCATCTACTGCTTGTGTGGCCTTGAAAGAAGCCTGCCAATGGCCTGTCTCTTATGTTTTCCAATGTATTCATTTAATTTATTATGGTAATGACATACTGCCACATATGACATTGAAATATTTTAAAGAACGTTTTAAAAATTAAGTTTATAATGATCAAATGCTATGTCGTCTTTCTTCTATATCCATGAAGATTAGCTCCAAGACCACCTCAGAATCTTTTTAATGCTACAGAAGCTTAGTTTCCTTAAAGAATGGTATAGCACTTGTAAATGACTTGTTAATAATCTATATCATTTTATATATTTTAAATCATTTCCAGGTCACTTATAATACCTAATGAATGCAATGTAAAGAACATAAATAGCTGTCATACTGGATTGTTTGGGAAGTATTGCAAGAAGAAAAGTTTATATATGTGTACTGGCTCATTTTGTATCAACTTGACAGAGAGGAAAGAGCATCAGTTGAGAAAATGCCTCCATGAGATCTGGCTATCAGACCTTTTCTCAATTAGTGATCAATGTGGGAGGGCCCAGCCCACTGTGGCAAGTGGCATCCCTAGGCTGGTGGTCCTGAGTTCTATAAGAAAGCAAGCCAGGGGAAGCAAGCCAGTAAACAACGCTCCTCCATGGCTTCTGTATCAGCTCCTGCCTCCAGGATCTTGGCCCGTTTGAGTTTCTATCCTGATTTGCTTTGATAAAGAGCAGCAATCTGAAGTCTAAGCTGAATAAATCCATACTTACTTTTTGGTCATGGTGCTTTTCTTCAGCAATACAAACCCTAACTAAGATAATATGTCCAGCATATTTACAATATTTTATTATCCAATATAATTTCTACCTATATTCTGAAAACTTATCCTTATACCCACAGAGAAGCATAGCTCTTACATCTCATCAAAGAAGTTCCTTTTTTGCAGCACATGGAGACATCAGAGAAATCTACAACTGATCAAAAATGCAGAGGGTGAGTGGCTTTGCATGCCTAATCCCAGCTGATGAATCTGTAATGCAACTGCTATACCCAAGGTTCAGGGAAATGGTGAAGAGGCACTGGGAAAAGATCGTACCAGCCAGGATCTTAGGACCTATGCTGCTAGGTAGTCTTCTAGACATGACTGGGATACTGCATTCTTCAAATCTCAATGTACTCACTTAAACAAGACATGCATCATGACAACACCAACTGACACAAGAATAAGAGAGAGAAATTTTTCACATGGCCCCTCACCTTGCAAAAGAGCTACAGATAGTTAACAGCTGCTGAGAGACAGAGTCAGTTTTCTTCAGAAATGAGCTCCTTTATAGGTTATCTAATCCCAAGTAGTCAGCCCTAAATACATGAACATATAAACAATATTAATTAAAGAAGAGGGCAATAATTTGAGACGGTGTGGGAGGGACATGGGAGGAGTTGGAGAAATGGAAATGATTTAAATACAATACTCATGTACTAAACCCTCAACATTTAAAAAAATTAAATCAACAAAAACAAAATAATATATTGTCTCTCTGTAGTTGGCTTAAGTCATATATGTAGATGGCTATATGTATTTTAGGGGGTGATATTTATTCCCTACTCTTCAAACTTTCTAGATGGAAAGGGGAGGTTCCCACCACTTCTTTCTCTCCACACTAACACTCTCAGTCTTCCACGCGGTATCTGGAGGACATGTGGAGTTCTTGACATTGGAAAGGAGGATTTGAATACCTGGACACAGAATTGCTTGCAGTACAGCTGCTGAATCACTCACACCTCCTTGTGTCCCTCTCCTCTGCACATTTGGGTCAGTGAGACTCTTGTCACAAGGCTCTTACCTTCCCCTCTCCTCTGAGGAAGTAAATAAAGACCAATCAACCAAAGGATAACCGGAGATTAATTTCTGTGCTTGCAATAGCAAGTAAGGCAGCCATCACAGCTTGAATTTTATCAGAGCAATCAAAGCAGGCTGAGGTAATAATGACAACCTCTAATTGGAGTTTGTTCATTTGGGAAAGCAGGTAGCAATTAAAAATGAGGTGCCCTAAATGTCTGAGTGGACATACAAGCTTGGTTCTCTCTTGTTTTTTGTTTTTGTTTTTTTTTTAAGTTAGAAGTAGGCCTGAAGATTAAGAGAGATGTCAATGATTTGTCTATTTCTGGCTGTTTTTTGCTGATGATCCAGGCATTGTTTAGTTTCACACTCTGGTTACTAAAGACAGCTGATTGGCATTCTAAGAATCTTGAAGCTGGCAGGCTGCCTCCCTGGTTATAGTCAGAATTCTAGCTTTAAATGTCATCTGGCCATTGTACTTGGTGTGTCCTGCCTCCCTCTCCTGTCGGGCAACAAAGAGTATGTGGGATCATGGCACTATGTCCACTTTTACAGTTGCACTAATCACTCCAGGAGACTTTTCTGAAGTCTCAAATTGAACAACAGATATTGTAGAGTCTAATTATGTTTTCATATCTAAGCCATATCTTCCAATCAACTTAATCATGAAGAACATTAAAATATTGGAAAATGAATAATAAAAACTAAAACTTAATAGACATGAAGCCTGGTTATTTTATGAAGAGCATAGAGGGAACTGCTAATTCATTGACCTCTATCTAACTGGGTTAAACTTGATTATCACCCTCAGGCTCCTCCAGCCACATGGGGCCTTAATATTCAGACTTACTTTTAAATTTTCTTAAGTGGTCAAAAAATAAAAAATAAAAAATCTGTTCCCTGTCATTTTCTTCTTGCCTGAACTGTGTATCTTAAACCTTTTAAATGATTTTATATTTATATAACTGCTTTAATATAGTTCCCATATGGTTCCAAATGACTGCTTTAGACTGTAATTCCCCCTTTATGCTCCTCTTGGTGGCATAATGATTGTCCTTCAAGTACAAAAGTATACCTGAGATTTGGGACCTTGTTCATATGGATACAGACATGAACAGAATACATAAAGCTGTAAAATGTTATAGGCACCAAGAAGTCTGGGCATACTAAATAGCCTGAGTGTGCACATATCTTGGCAGCAGGGGTGCAGGCAAATAGGACATTATCCTGAGGTACTAACATATCAGGAGCTTGACTCTCAGCATTCCTATACATGGAGTCTAGTGTGAGCTGTTATGGTGATGGAAATGCAGATAGGACTGCATTGGAAGAAAGCCTTGAACGGGATTGGAGGAATCCCATTGAACTCTTTAGTGATGTGCTTCTGAGCTTATGAGTGTGTGTGTGTGTGTGTGTGTGTGTGTGTGTGTTTTGTTCTATGTACATATCTTTTGGGGGTTGTGTGTGCATGTGAGTATGTGTTCATGTGCCTGTGGGAGCTCCAGGTTGATGCTGTATGTCTTGTTGAAGAGCCTGGAACTCCTCAATTCAGGTAGGCTGGCTGTCCAGTGATCTCTAGGGGTCTCTAGGGATTTACCTGTTTCTGTTCTCCCAGTAATGGGATTACAGAGACACAGCAGTATTCCTGACCTCCCCTGCCTGCTTGTCTGCCTTCCTTCCTTCCTTCCTTCCTTCCTTCCTTCCTTCCTTCCTTCCTTCCTTCCTTCCTTCCTTCCTTCCTGTCCTCCTTCCTTTCTTCTCTCTTCCCTCTGTTTCTTCCCTCCTTCCTTGCTTCCTTCTCTTCTTCCTTTCATCCCTCCCCCTCTCTGTCTCTGTCTCTCTCTGTCTCTGTCTCTCGCCGTCTCTCTTTCTCTCCCTTCCTTCCTTCCTCTTTCTGTCACTCCATACTTCCTTTCTTCATTCTCTCTTTTCCCTCTATTCCTTCCTTCCTTTCTTTGAATATGGGTGCTAGATAACCATGCTCAGTTTCCTCATGCTTGAATATCAAGAACCTTACCAACTGAACCAGCTCCACATCCCTTATCCAGAAAACTTCTGATTCAAATGATTCTATACTCATTTGCATTACACTTCTAGGGAAGATGTCTAAAGAATATATACTTTCTTTGCCACATACAGGGACATATCATATTTCATTTTATAAACTTTTCTTGTATTCCTGTGAAATAGAAGTTACATTCACATCCAGATTAGAGAGTTGAGGTACAAAGAGGAAAATTTCCTTGCATAAGTCCAAGTGGTTTGGGGGAAAAAAGAAGAAAAGAAACATATAAATGTACTGAGATGTGAAATTGTGAATTCTGGAATTATGTTTTGTACTGTCAATATCAAAGAAGAAGGCTCTAAATGGATTAAGGTGGGCATGATAGTGTCCCCAGTTTTCTTAGTTCAAATGTGATGTCAAAGAGATGGAACAATGTAATATCCTCTCTTCACCCATAATTGTCACAGCCAATGCTACTGTAATAAAACCAAATCAAAAGAAGAAGGGAAAAATATGATCAAAATTTTATATGACACAAAATTTTGTATGACTTCAAAAATGAAGGTGCAGAGACACAGTAAAAACGAAGTTTAGAAAACCACACTGATATCTGATTAGGCAGAGCAGTGTGATGCTTGACAATGCTTCAGTGAGGGAAATCTAGCATTTGTTTGGATTATTTTTAGTGCTGTCCAACAGTCCTTCTTCTGAAGTGTGAGGCACAGCCCTGTGGAAGAAGGCTCCCATAACCCACCATCAGGCAAAAATTGTTGGAGAATTTCCCATGACCAATTTCTATCTATAAACCTGGGTGGGGGGGGTTCAGTAACATCCCAGAGTGTTGTGGTTTTCTTTCATTGAGAGGATTTTACTTTCTATAATCAACAGAAGGGAGGAGAATTCTGGTTTCTGGAATTTACTCTGTGGAAGAGAGAATGGTAAGAAATAGAAGAACAGAAAAATCAGACTCAGAATTTGCTCCTGAGCATTCCCTCTCCTTTAGTATAAATTTTATCCTATGTGGCATATATTATCATGATTTTCTGAGACTCAGTCTGTTGGTTCTAAGGACGTCCAGGTTGTCTCAATGCAGGGACGGTGCTGAAGGTTGATTTCTGCCAAAGTGAGGTCTCTCTGATTTGAGCACTCAGGTATACTTACTTACACATTTAGTGATGGAGTGAGTAGGATCCAAATACATTGTATTCTCAAAGAATTAATAATAATACTCACTTTAATAAATAAAGTCATGGGCTGGGGAGATGACTCAGTGGTTACAAGCATTTTCTAATTTCATGGAGGACCCAGCAGTTTCCAGTACATACTTGGTGGCTTGCAACTTCCTGTAACTCCAGTTCCAGGGGTTCCAACACTTTTCCTATCTTCTGTGGGCACCAGATGTCTACATAGTACACAGACATACACATCCAACAAATAAATTTTAAAATCAGGAATGTCCTTGCTGCCTTTTCAAGATTCTCCCATGAATCACCATGACATCAAATTAGAGAAGTACCTATTAGAATAACATGCCCTTGAAGATCCTGGCTATTCTATTGCCACGTCTTCTTCTTCTTCTTCTTCTTCTTCTTCTTCTTCTTCTTCTTCTTCTTCTTCTTCTTCTTCTTCTTCTTCTTCTTCTTCTTCTTCTTCTTCTTCTCCTCCTCCTCCTCCTCCTCCTCCTCCTCCTCCTCCTCCTCCTCCTCCTCCTCCTCCTTCTTCTTCTTCCTCTTCTTCCTTTCTCCTCCTCCCCCTCCTCCTCCCCCTCTTCCTCCTTGTCTCTATCTCAATATAAACTATAAAAAAATACCACCTTTGGATTCAACCAAGGGCTTAAGGGGTCAGAGCAACCTTTAATGTCTATTACCTGGAGGACCTTTGCCAGGTCACTGCAGCAGCTTGAGCTGAGGAAGATGCTGATGCAATTCAGAAGAATGGTGATATCTGTGTTACAGTGAGGACCTTATCTCAGCCTGAGGTGATGCCCCTGAGGAGTTTATGAATGAAGTCTGGAAGACACAATGGAGGTTTGCCAGGATTAAGGAGACTGAAACAAAACAAAACAAAACAAAACAAAACAAAACAAAACAAAAGAAGATTATGCCTGAGATAGAAAACTTCTACCTGGATGTGGACTGTGGATGAAGGTGATGTTGAGGAGTTCCTGGAAGTGGTTCTTGAAGGACTAAGCAGGAGGAGGTAGCAGGAAAGCCAGGACAATGCACAGAAGGAAGAGGAAACTACACAGGGTGGAAACAAGAAGTCCAGGGATGGGGGAGAGGAGGGGGAGCTGAGTATGACTTTGGTCTGGAGCCTTTCCATGGAACAAGCATGCACATGGAAGATGGTGATGCTGAGTGTGCTTTCGTCTCAGTTCTTAGCAAAAATGTTAGATGGAATAAAATTACTAAAGCACGCATACACACATACATTATGTATTTTCAAGTAAATATAAAATAATGTTTCCCTGTGATTTTTCGTCCTTCCTTTTCCCAGATCAAGCCCCTCCTCCCTGTTTTTACCATTTCCTCTTTAACTGCACCTGTGCCTGTAACCAGGCTCTTTTAACATTGGCTTTCCTCGAACTCCAACAAACTGTAAAGTCCCCCAAACTAAGAACGCCAAGCCTGTGATTCCTATCTAACTTTATCAGCATCAAAGACTTATGAGTGTACCAGGAAGTGAGACTCTGCTCACCTGTGGACTGTCATGTAAACTTGTGTCTAGAGGTCCCAGGCCAGTTGGGTTCCATAGAATCACTCTGGGTTTGGTTGGTTGGTTGGTTTTGCATTTTGGTGTGTGTGTGTGTGTTGCACGTATGTGGAGGATGTACATATATTTGAGCAGGTGTCTGCACCTATGCCCCCATAGAGGCCAGCAGAGGACTTTAGATGTCCTGATGTGCTCAATCACTCTTCCAATTACTTCTTTGTAACTCTCACTGATTCTGGAGCTAGGCTGGTGGCCAGAGTTGTGGTTACACACAGCCATATCCAGCTTTATTTTTATGTAGGTGTTGGGGACTTGAACTCAGGTCTGCTCTTACGTGTATCTCCTAAGGCCCATCCTCAGTTATTCTAAAACAGTCTGGTCAAGTCTGAAGATGCCAGTATTCAGAACCGTGGTAATACAGCATATTTTCCAATCATTATAAATAGAACTCATTATTATTGAAATCATGGTAACAATTCTATTACCATAAAATTATGCTCACTGACAATTTCCAAATTCTGAAGGGATCAGGGGAAGTTATCAGTTTTTCATGTCTATTCATAAAAGTACAACTTACTAAACTGTCTTTGATGATTGATATCTTGGAAAAAGTTAAAATAATGTTTCCTTAAAGCTGAAAAATGGGCAGAAAACTTTGAGATGTGTTTATTTTCTTTTTTTTAACACCTAAACTGTGAGTCTAATATTTAATTCTTTTACTCTTTTTCACTCTTTCCCACACCACTGAATTGTGATAAGCAGCATCCTCAAATCAATGTTTCTAGTGATTGCTATAAGTGATCCGGCCCTTCTGATTGAGTCACAGGCAGATACCAAGAGAACAGCAAGCTAACCCGAGGCACAAGGCGCTGTCCCTCTTTGATCCTCATCTTAAGAAACCATAATCCTGCTCTGATCTGGAGTCCCTGGGCTCCCCAAAGCACATCAGCAGAACAAAGCCTTTAAGTCAACTATATGAGCCAACTGAACAAATCTTTCTTCCATTAGACTCAGAATGAATTCCTCACTAGCCTGTCTGGTCTTTGGAATAAAGCATGTTCACTAGTGAATCAAATGTTCAACCTCATCTCAAAGAAGGCAGGGAGATCCTCATTAGGAAAGCATCCTACATAAAGCAGCACAAGCAAATCTGAACAACTGTGCCTTCCTGAGGTCAGCCCTGGCTGACCGCTTCCATTAGCTCCAGTTTCAGACTCATTGCTCACCTTGGACCTAACACAAAAGTACACAGCTTGCTTTGAGTCTTTGATTAATTGAATCTGAAGACTCTACTCACATAACATCACGTTAAATACTTACGCTTTTACAGTTTTCCTTCTATTACAGGGGTGTTGGCTGTGACCTTAGTGGTAGATTAGGAAATACTACTTTTTCCCCTTTGATTCCTTGACAGAAGAGGGTTGGAGGGGACAAGACTTGGTCTTGTGAGATATTTAGAGTTGCCAGTTCTATAATTAAAGATTTACCTGTCTTAAGTCTAAGTTACTTTGGAGTGGTAGTTGACCAGTCTGAGTCCCTCTGAGGTCAGACAGTCTCTGGTCTTTTGCACCTCAAAGTAAAACAGCAGGGAGCTGGTGGAGGGGGGAAAGGTGAAGGGATGGGGGGAAGATTAAGTAAGGATTTATTACTAGTGCTCCTTTCTCTGGTGAATCAGCCAGAAGCCTCTCTGGCTAAGCTGGTTAACTCTTTGTGAACCAGAGAAGAAAGAAAGGAAAAGAATTAAGATGCTTTATACAGGCAAACATGCACAGACACATATATATTCAAACATTCATACACCCATATTCTGGCCAGGCCTGAAAGTCTGTCACAATCAACAATGCTTATATAGATACAAATGAATGCTTATATAGATACAAATGTACTATATATGTACGTATATACAAACAGACACACATTTGGATAGATGGATGGGTGGATGGGGCAAACTCCCCAAGCCAAACCAACCAACCAACAATTATATTTCTTTTTTCTGGTCTTTTTATACCTTCTTAGTCAAAAAGTTCTTTAGAAAATTACCTCAGAGATAAAATGTTACGTATAATGGGGGTAACAGAAGGATGGTGATATTAAGTTCAAAGCAGTGTTTCATTATACAAGCTCATTATAAGTTCAAAGCAACTGTTTTTATGTGTACTTGCCTCATCATATTGTACATCTGTGACTTTATCCTTGGACCTAAATGTTTTTCCTTAAAGACAAAATTGTCCCAAGTCTATTTCTCTTTTTAGTGTAATTATGAAAGCTCATTGTATTTCTTATTATGCAGCCTTTACTTACTATTATGAGGAGTGGGCACATTTTATTCTTGATTCTAACTTTATTACATCTTTCTAGCAACTAACACTATCTCTAAAATCTTTTTCCTAAATTTATTTGAATCAAATCAGGAACTCTATAGAATCATCTATTTGTCTACATAGCATCACTGCAAGATAGTACATCTTTGTAGGCCTACAGAAATCTGCTCAAAAGGGGGAGGGAGTCAATACACAGTGATTGTTATATACATTAATAATAACAGTAAAAGCATATTAACAGCTTCCCTAAGATGTAATCTCCTTAGCCCTGCCTAAAGAAGCAAATGTGTCATAGATTTGTAGTCCATGGTGGAACCATCTCAGGAAGATCACCTGCTAGGTTTTAGCTTCTCCTAGATGGCTCTTGGCAGACAAGACATACTTTAAAGCAGATGGTTCCTGATTCAAGATCTGAAGCTCTCTTCTGGTCTCTTCGGGTGCTGAGTGTGTATGTGTGTGTGTGTGTGTGTGTGTGTGTGCACACATGCACAGATACATTTAGGCAAACATTTATACACGTAAGATAAAATAAAAATGTTAAAAAGAACTCTATAAGTTATTTCTAAAACATTAAAAAACGACTTTAAAGAAGTTAAATCACCACCACCACCAATAATAAATAGTCTAGAGGAAAAAAAAGAAACTATTTTAAGTTTGTTGGTGTCTGTTTTCTAAGACAGGTTGTGGACAGTGGACTAATTTTGGTCAGAAATGTTCAGTAGATTCTGTAGAGATAACATCTAAGCCTACTATTTTGATGACTAGTTACTGATTTTATTTAATTAATAAATAAAATATATTTTTTCAGAAACAATGGTAACTTAATCCCTGGGTGCAACAAGTAAAACCCAATCTTGTAAGCCTTATTAAAATCTGATTCCTCAGGTGTCAGATCATGGCAAATACATCATGATACTGGAAAACTCTAGTGGCTACATCTTGCCCTTACGCTATCCCTGTCCAAAAAAAAAAATGAAATAAAATGTATTTTGATATCTATATTTCATTGTGTGAGTTTTGGCATTATGAGTTTCAAAAGAAATGTTTTCTTCATATAAAGTTTGTGTGCCAGGAGTTCATAGAAGTCATTCTTTGCTCTTAAATGTCTATGGGATCCACAATGAACAATCTACAGTGATATCAATCTTGCACAGCTGTGGGAATTTGCTTTTAATTTTCTTGATTAACTTGACTAAAGTTATCAGTTTTATTCATCTTTTTTGCACTATTTTTTTGTTTCATTTTGTTTTCTCTATTTTGCTTTCACCAAATTCATTGATCTCTACTTTAGTTTTAACCATTTCTTTTCTTTTTGCCTGCCTCACATTTAAATTGTATTTTTGCTTTTCTTTTTTTCATGGAAAAAAATTGGATTTTTGGTTTTAGATCTTTGTTCTTCTGTAATATATATTATATACTATATTTATATGTGTTATTTAGAAATTTATTGGCTAATATACAAGTACTTGGGGTTTTCAGCTTTTGTGATTCATTTGATTCCACTGTTTTCTGAGACTATACTCTGTAGGATTCTCATTATTCCCTATTTGCTAAGCTGTGTTTTGTAGAACAGACTGTGTTCAACTCATTTTTTCATGAATTTGAATGTATCCTTTGTATTCTATTGTGGGATAGAGTAAATATTAATTATATATAATTATTTGGTGGGACTGATTAGGCAACATAGCCTCACCATTTTTTACCTGATTTCTGTCAGTAACTGAGGGTGGAGAACAAGTGTCGCCAGCAAGGCTTGTGGATCCATCTTTTCTACTCCCAGTGTTTGCCTCATGTACTTCGCTAAGTGCACATGTGCATAGGACTGTTGCACTTTGTCAGAGAACTCACTTTATCAATATGTCACACCTTCATCCCTGATCAATGTTCTTGTTCTGAAGCCTTCTTCATCTTAAACTAATACCAGTAAAAACTAAAGTGCTCCTTATTTTCATTTGTTGGTGCTGTAGATTTACATTGATGTTAATGTTTATATTTCTCTCTTTCTCTTTACTTTAAACTTATTTGCCTTTGAAGTGAACTCATAGAAAATAGTAAAGTATTGTTCTTTTTAATCCATTCTAAGTGTTTTAAGTATAACTTCTTTAATGATTTTGTTACCTTTGCAATCTTTGGCAGTTCCAATACACTATGTTTAGATAGAGGGTTTTGTAGGAATTATTTATTTGATTTGTCTTGTCTGGTCTTATATGGAGTTCCTGGATCTGGACTTATGTTTTGGTGACATTTGGAAATATTTCAATCATTATTGTGGAAATAATTTTAATTTCTCTTTTGTTTAATGTTCTCTTAATTCTAATTTTGCTATTGTAATTATGCCTTTTGAAGTTATTACAAAGGTCATGCATATTATACTTTTTTTTTATATTTTCCCTCTATATTTCAGTGAGAAAAGTTTGTGCCAACATACTCTCCTTCATGCTCATTGAATATTTCCTCAGCCATGTAAAGGTATCTGATAAGGCCATCAAAGGTATTGTGTATTTCTCTTATAATGTTTTTAATCTCTAGAATTTATTTTTATTCTCTTTGTATATCTACTTATATAATGTATCTGTTCTTGGATGTTGTTTGCTAATTTTTCCATTAGAACCCTTAGTGTGTTAGCCACAGTGCAAATTTTATGTCCCATAATTCCTAATCAGTTATATTGAATCTGGTTCCAATGTCTAGTTTGCATCTAGACTGTATGTTTTCTCATGCTGTGTAATTTTTGTTTAATGTTGAACATAATGTATCAAGTGATAGGACTTGAATTAAATAACTTTGTGTGAGGGTACACTGACATACCAAGTAATTAGACCATGTCTGCTTATCAACAATGGTTCATCCAGTACCCTTGCTTTTTGTAACCTCCGTTGTGTTTGGTTTTCCTTAAGAACTCATCCTATTAGTTGGCAGTTAATTACTTCCAGGTTTGATGTGTCTCATTCCATTTTTGTTGTTGTTGTTGTTGTTGTTTGTTTGTTGGGTTTTTGTTGTTGTTGTTGTTGTTGTTGATTTTGCTTTGTTTTATATTTGAAGATTGCTGATAAAAAAAATCCGGTGTTATTTTTGTGTCTTATATAAGTGAGTTGGCATTTTGTCCTTGCAGTTTGTACTATTGTTTCTTTACTTTGTACTCTTGACAACTTGACTATAATGTGTTATGGGAAGATTTTTCCTTGGTCATGTCTATTTGGATTTATAAATGCCTCTTTCATTTGACAAGAAGAGGAGGAGGAGGAAGAGGGGGAGGGAGAGAATGCCTCCTTGAAAAACTTCCAGGCCTTATAGCTTAAATTCAGTTGTTACACAGGAGATGACTGATATAGGTTTTTCTCTGCTTTCTTTTCATGAGTAAAGAAGGAAAAATCCCTTCTCTGGGGGGGGGGCAATGCTATAGTAAGGTTTTATCATCTAAAAAGAAAATTTTTAGTGTTTGGGATACCATGGCTGCTTTCCACAATGGTTACCACTATTGCATGTTCTCTCCCAGAGCCTTAAGCAAACACATTTTGACCTCTTACAAAAGTGTGGCCTCATTGAAAATCTCATCCCCAAGACAAGGAATTCTTATTCTTTTTTCGTTATTTTATTTAGTTATGTACTTTACATCCTGATTGCTGTCCTGTAGGCATAAATTTTTTGCAGCCTACTTTTAATAAGGGTTCAATCTCTCCCCTAGCCTACCACCCAGTAGAGGTATTGGAAGAGAAAAGTTATTAGAATATGGGGGAAGTGGACCTGTTCAGCAATAGTTCTTTGGGGGCAGTGTTACCACAAGTTGAGCTCAACAACATTATGTAAGGCAAACCAATACATGAGTGCCCGTTAGCAACGAATAGTGAGATAGAGCAAACCAAAATGCTCAGTGATCTTCCCCTACTATCTGTGGGGTCATATTTATACTCCAAGTATTCTTTCATGTGTCTGCTTTAGCAAGACATCCTTTCACCTGTGTGTCCCTGTAAAACATCATTTGATATAACTAACTTTCTAAAGAAACTGGAAGTTCCACTTCACTGCCCTCCTCCTCCCAGTCCCCCTTCACACAGTCCCTCTCCCCATTTGCTATCCCCTTCTCATCTGAGAGGGTGAAGGCCCCCTGGGTATCTCCCCATCCTAGTACATCAAGTCTGGAGGGCTAGGTGAATCCTGTTCCACTGAGGTCAGACAAGGCAGCCCAATTAGGGGAACAGGATCCACAGGCAGACAACAGCTTTAGGAACAGCCCTCATTCCAGTTGCTGGAGAACTCACATGAAGACATAGCTGCACTTCAGTTACATATGTACATGTGGGTTGGTAGGGGGTAGGTTCAGCCCATGTATGCTCTTTGGTTGGTGGTTCATTCTCCAGGAGCCCCCCAAGGGTCCAGGTTAGTTGACTTTGTTGGTCTCCCTGTGGAGTTTCTATCCCTTCAGGGCCTTCAATGCTCCCCCCATTTCTTACATAAGACTACCCAAGTTCCTTCCAATGTTCGTTGCTCAGCTCTGCATCTGTTTCAGTCAGCTGCTGGGTGGAGCCTCTAGGAGAATAGTTATGATAGCTTCTTGTCTGCAAGCATAATGGAGTATCGTTGATAGAGTCAGGGATTGGTACTTGCCCATGGAATGGGTCTCAAGTTGGGGGAAGTTATCAATTGGCCATTACTTTAGTTTCTGCTCAATCTTTGTCCCTGCATTTCTTGTAGACATAACAAATTTTGGGTCAAAAATTTTGTGGGTGAGTTGGCATTTTGTTTGATTTTGATTTAACTTTGATAAGTGGTTTCCATCTAGAAAATTATCCATTTAAATTTTCCAACTTTGTGGAGTACAGGCTTTTGAAGTAAGATCTAATGATTCTTTGATTTTCCTCAGTGTCTGTTGTTATGTCTCTCTTTTCATTTCTGATTTTGTTAATTTTGGTACTGTCTCTGCCTTTTGGTTGGTTTGGTTAAGGGTCTGTCTATCTTGTTGATCTTCCCAACAACCTCTTTGTTTTGTTGATTCTTTCTTCCTTATTCTTAAGCTGTTTCACATCTAGTCATGGGAGACCATGTACACACTCCTTGTGCCAGTTTAGGAGACAAATTCCAGGTGTGATTTTCTTAATCACCATCTTGCCAGACTTCCAGGGAATGGCTTCTGTGAATTCAGTTCTCTGATAGGTCAAGGAAAGTAGGCGATTTTCAATTTGTTTAGCCCTCTTTGTCTTTTACTGAAAAGATGAGCTGATACTGTCCAAGACATTTCTATGTTGGCACTAAAGCTGGGTATTCTTTACTTTTTAAAAATAATTTAATTTAAATATGATTACATCACTTCCCCCCTCCCTTTTCTCCCACCAACTCTTTTCACATCCCTTTCCCACAACGCCCACCAACTCTTAAATTGATAGGCTTTTTAAAAATTATTATTGTTACAGAGAATAGAAGGTAGATATATAAATTTATAGAAATAAGCATAAATACAGCCTACTGAGTCAATTTAGTATGGCATCTCTCTCTCTCTCTCTCTCTCTCTCTATATATATATATATATATATATATATATATATATATATATATATGGTTTCAGGGCTGACCAGTTTAGATTAGATGACAAATTAGGAAGCTCATCCCTAAGAGGGACTAATTCTCCATCTCTCAGTACTCAGTAGCTGTCTGAAGTTCTTTGTATTTGGTGGGGCCATGTGAGATTTCTCCTTCCACGTTGGCATGTATATTAATAGTGTCACTGTTTAGATATTTTTTAAGCAACTATGTTGTTGAGGTATCATGGGTGAAGCTTCCTTGTCACATCTAGGAGACACAATCTCATATTTCAGTCTTCTTGACTCCTCTTCCTTGATGCTATGTGAGTATTAGGTACAGGAGTTTTGTTGTAGATGTATCTACTGGGCATAGATGCCTTGTGATCAGTTGGTATTTGCATTATGACCAATTGTGATTTTCTGTATGTAATATTTTCTGTCAAGGCTGTGAAGAAAGAAAATAGATAATTTAATTAACTTATAGATTTCAGCAGAAAACTTTCTCGTATAAAGACAAGGCTATGTTTCAATAATAACAAAACAATTTTTTGTTATAAGTTGACATAACAGATATTAGATAAATACTTCTTAGATGACTGAATAAATAATCTTAATTAAATTAACTACACCCATGAGAAGGCCAGGAACTCACAATGCAGTATCTAGACCATAATCCTACTCAAGAGGATGTACATGACCTTTCCTCAAGAACAGAAAATTTCCAAAGCAAAATCAAGGCTTGAATAATTACCTCAATCATTTGTCAAACTAAGTACTTTAGCCAAATACCCATGCCTCAGCAGGAAATATTTCTGCCCAAATTACCTGGATAATTTATTCAGCCTTCCACTTGGCTTTCTCTGTAGTTTCCTATGGTCTTTTAAAAGCCTGCACAGCTGTAGATTTACCAATGTTTAGCTCTGGGGAAGAATGCTGGGAGGGGTGGGCAGGCAAAAAGACTGAAAACCAAACAAGGTTTACCAGCATTTTCTATGGCCTTCTTTTTGGATTATTTGTCTATGAATGCAGGAACGTATAATCGTAAAGTAAGAATGGAAGTGCGTACATATTTGTACACACCTCGTGTTTATGTTCTAGTTAGTAATTTACATTACCTGAAATTATGTTTATACATGTTTCTTTTTATTGTTTCATAATTTCCACATAATAATCCACATAATAAATTTTATTTACTCACACCTCCTGTTCCTCTCTCTTATTCCTCTATCTTGCCCATTGGAGTCTTTCTTCTCAGTGAAGTCAACTTTGTTCATGTCTTCTTTTTGTGTGTAGTCCATTTAGTCTAATTAGAGTAACCTGTCTGAGCATTAAGAGAATGCTATTCAAGGGAACATGGCCAATTTATCTGTGGCTACCCCACAGGGGAAAGTGATGCCCCTTCTCCAATAAACTTTGATGAAATGTTGCGGAGACTATTCGTGAACAGGTCTTACCCAGATAACCACAGCTGCGGGGAGTCTGAGTGTGCGGTACCTATGTTTCCCCAGAAAGTGTCTTTCCCTTGCACATCTCCCCATCTTCAGCTTGTATGTTCTTCTTTCTGTCCTCTCTTTTACAATAGTTCATGAAACTTGAAGGAAGTGATGTTTCTCAGTGTTCTACTTTCATGTGTTCCCCTTTCAAACTCAAGCTTGAAAAGAACAAAGACTCTCTCTGACTTGTTATTCTCCTAACATGAAATTAGCACATGATGATTAATAAGTAAGCATTCCTTGAATAAATGGATGAATGAATGAATGAATGAACGAGGGAATGAACTAATGGATGTGTCTATGGGTGCATCACTGAAACATCAAGGAATGGACACAGACCTTCTTAGTGCAAGTGCTGCTCTGAGGAGCTTACCACTGTGGTTATTTTTAGTTAGACTGTATCATAGGCTCACACTGTGGTATTCTTTTTACTGGTTAATGTGATTCCAATTTTTCTTAGTCTCATTGAATCTATTTTATTATCTACAATGTAGGAACAATCATTATGCACTTTGCTATATAGTCAATATACTAATTGTGAAGATTAATGGGAGATTTACTAGTGCTTTTCATGCAATACCAATTACATCTTAGTTAATATTTATTATCCCTTTCTCCAACTCTGCATTCTTTTCTAATATGAACTCAAATGCTCCCTTATATCTAATATTCTTTTAAACAGTAAATGCTCAGTTTATAAGTAGATTAAGTTTCTAAAGTTACATCCATTAATTCTATTATATGTTTAGAGTAATAGTGGATAAGTGGGGTCCGACTTTCTAGTTCCTAAATACAGCTGCTGTAAGCATGAAGTCTGAACCATCCCTCTTTGATTTTAAAAGTAGACATTATTTCTCTTCCTGTGGATATATTATGGTAGGCACATTTTCCCCCAAAATATGTCACCTGTACATGGAGAGTGGCACCTAGACTTGTGTTCTATAAGTTGTCAGGGTGAGTATTTAGCAGGAGTGGCATGCACTTGCCACTTACACTGGCCTCTGCTGTGTTATTCTGAAGGGCCTTGAGGCTGGACCACCTGTGATATGATGTACAATCGGTCTTGTCCTTTGTACTTTCCCAGTGCTCTGACATTAAATCATAGCACAGATTTCTGTGAAACAAGTCTTATCATAAATGTCTGCTCTTTCCTGAAAAAACAGCAGGCAGCTAATAGCAGCTGTTGATGGCTCTGGAGACTTCAGATATATTTTATTGAAAGTAGATATTTTCATACAATATGTTGTGATTATGGTTCTATCTCCCTCAACTCATTCCACATCCTTTCTTGTTCTCTCTCATTAGAAAACTGACAGATATCTTTTTTAAAAAACAAAAAAATTAATAATATAAAAAGAAAGAGCCAAAGAGAAAGCACGAGAAACACATAGGCACAGAGACACACCCATATAAGTAAACAGAAATCCTATAAAAACTCATAATAGGAAATCCTAATATGTAAGCAAAATAAAGAAAAACAGAGAAAAATGTCCAAAGTATTTTAAGACAAAAAGAACTCAAAAAACCCAAGTGAGTTTATTTTGTGTTGGTCATCTACTGCTGTGCATGGGAGGCATGTGGTCTGGCCTTAGGAATGGTCTGTATACTTAGCAAGAATCCATTGGAGAAAACTAAGTTTTCATTTGGAGTGGTTAGCAATTGGAGCTAGCTTCTGGGTTAGGGATGTGAACCTGTGTCCACTTCCCTTCTCAGGGCTTGGACCCCACCTGACTTAGACCTGTGTAGGCCCTGTGCAGGCTGCCACAGTCTCAGTCAGTCCACATGTGCATCAATCCTGTTGTGTTGAGAGGACCTTGTTTGCTTTGTGTACCCTATCTATTCTGGCTCTTAGATTCTTTATGACTCCTCTTATATGGGGTTTCCTATGCCGCAAGAGGAGGAAGATACTTTTTCCTTCAACTTTTCTTACTGTTCTATTCATTCAATTTCTCCTATGTGTAGATAGAAGGACCAAGCACTGAGAATGGAGCAGAGAGTACAAAGCACCAGCATTTCTACCTCTTGGAGCTTACTATCCGGTAGCAGAAGATACATTACTTTAAAAAGCAATGTGATGTTTGATATATTAAACGCTTATTTATTTCAAGAAGATTATCAAGAGAGGTGAAAGAAAATAAAAAGTGCCAGAGGATGGAGGCCGAGAGATATTAGTTGGGGGGGGGAGTGGAAGGAAAGGTTCTGGTTTATAGAGGAAGTTCCGAACAGGACTAGGTGATAAGTGGCCATAGTGCCATTAATAATTAAAGAAAGTGACCCAAATATAGGGAACATATCACTAGTTACAGGCATTACAGTGAAGCCTGTATGTCTGAAACTGAGAAGCAAGCAGAAGGACAGGTATGAAAGGAGATTGTGAGTGTGGGTTTGAAGCTTACTATGCCATGAGTCCCAGTTTACTCTAGGAAAACAGGCCTACTCTCTCCTTGTGCATGCCAGCACCTGTATCTCCCATGGCATACATGACTTAATTCAAATGAATAGAGCCATAAGAGAAAAAATGACAACTAACGCTAATCTAGATGGATATTGAAAATGTCTTAAAATATGCAGGGCATTGGTGAGAAGGAAAGAAACTGTTGCACACACATCTTGAAGTTTCTCCCACCTCATTCCTCTTCTCCCAACTTCTCACAAGTGCTCACTGATTTTTGTGTAGTGTATACATTACAAGCGCTTTCAAGGGTGCAGTCATCAAACATTCAAGATTAATCATAGTCACAGAAACGTCCAAAGTAAAACCCAGCACAGACTGTTAGATTTCTGTTCCACTAAAAGGTTGCTGAGGCAACCAACTTATAAGGAAGAATGTTGGATGGGGGCTTTTAATTTCAGAGGTTCTTGTCTACAATTGTTTGGCTCTGCTGCTCTGGAAGCTGGGCCAAAGCAGTATATCACCATGAAAATGTAAACACAGGAACAGCTGCTCAGTTCATGGCCAGAGAGAAAGAGGAAGAGAAGAGTGGCATCACACAATTCCTTCAAGGGTATGCCCCCAAATGACCTGCAGGCTCCCTACTAGAAGCCATCTCTGAAGGTGTCCACTACATCATAACAGGGCCACAGGCTAGGGACCAAGCCTTTACATAATACACAGAGTTTGAGGGACAATCCAAATCTAAGTTCTTGCTCACATGCACTGATAAAAGATGATTATGGTGGCCAAGATGATCGTTGTTGTTGCCAACTGGTAGTCTATGACTACAGCTGAACTTATTCAGTTTTCTGAGCTGAAGGGTCATAAGCAATGGGACTTCTGGAATGCTCTGTCTCATTGAATCTGACATCTTCACTTTATAGCTAAGAAAGCTGCTATGGTACATGCAGAATCTCATAGTTACCTAGGACCTAAGAGTAGAACAAAAATCTTTGGTTTGGGCCTTCTGCTATCTTCCATCAATGGCCTTCTCAGTCAAAGAGGAAAAGGGAAGGGCTGAGTACATAGTGACTCTCTGATTATCTTAAGAAACAGAGATCCCCTGCAGGAGATGGGAACAAATACAGATCCCTACGGTGAGACAATATGCAGAGGAGAATCTCAGAAATCTCTGCCCTAAACAAGATGTCTCTGTCAAATACCCACCTCCTCAGGGTTCAGGGAACCCTGTGGGAGAGGAGGCAGAAAAAGTGTAAGATCCAGAGGACATAAAGGACACGAAGGAAGCAAGGCCCTCTCAACACAGCAGGGCTCAACATCTGAACTCACTGAGGCGGAGGCAGCATGCCTGCACAAGGCCGCACCAGATAGGGCCCTGGAGCTGAAAGAAAAGGTGGACACATACTCCATCCCTAACCCAGAAAGTATCTTTAATTGATAACTATTTGCAAATGAAAAGTTAGTTTTCTCCAATAGAGTTTCACTGAGGAAACAAACTCCTCATAAGAGTAAGCTGCATGCCCAGTGCTAGCTGAACAATAGAAAACAAATTCAGTGGCGTCTTTGGAGGGTCTGGGTCTCCTAATGTTTTGTCAGGGCTTTCTCTGACACTTCTTTACATTTATGATTTTATTTTCATTTGTTTACCCTATAGGTTTTGCATATATATGTTAAGCTTCCAGTTTTAGTTTTATGGAAATCTTTTCCTCTCCATGTTAATGTGATAAGACCTGAAGGAAAATGGGAAGTTGAGTTTGGGTTTCATGGGCTTCAGAACAAATGAAGCCTGAATGAAATAATTGAGAGGCTAATTCACTATGGAATAGCCCCGACTTAGCCACTGAGCTATTTAGAACCAATTAATGAGCCCATCTGCCTGGAGACACAAACTCAAAACTCCCCCACGACAGTAGGAGTTTCCCAGAACATAACTCTTTTTGCTAGGAGGCATTCTTAACAGGAGAAAGTTTCACTAAAACTAAACAGTGAAATCATGAGTCCACTCTTTCACCACGTTTACTGGACAATCAGTAAAGGGAAAGATTTTATCCACTGAAATTCGATTAGTATATTATAACCTATGGCGCATGTGCTGAGTTTTACATTTTAACAGTTGGAAAGAACCACTAAGTCTTCCCGTCCTTTCTATGTACTTGGGATATGGTGCAGATCCAACAGTCTCCCAGTGAATCACACCTCCCAGGACCCTCACACCTAGCTCCATATCCATTTGATGTGAAGTTTGGCTTTGGCTAATAAAATATTCATAAATGATTCAAGATCATATATACTTAGGGCAAGATGGCTGTTAACCCATGCAGAAGCCAGCTGTGGGTCCTGGAGGTTGAATACTACTCCTGGATTATTATCCTGTGACATCAACTATAGAGAGGAAGCCAGGGGAAGGAAAATACCCAAGCCATACACTACACAGAAATATGAGTGGCAAGATATCAGTGTAGTGCTACATTCTGAAACTGTTGGTTATATATGCATAGGCACCTTGGTCAAATTCCTTATCCTAAAATGAGCTTTCTCTTCCATAAAACAAGAGTAAAAGTGTTCATTTTATGGGAATATTATAAAGACTAAATGTAATAATAAATTTGTTTACCCATATAATAACATGAGCTAGGCCTTTAAGTAAATTATATATTATTAGTTTCCTGACTCTATATCTGCAGAAGACAAAAAAGGAAAATTTGGAATAAAAATTTAACTACAATTTTCCCATAAGAGCAATTCTATAGGCCCCTCGACAATGACTAATAAGGACAAGAAAGATTTTTTCTTCTCATAGAGGATTTTTGGAACTTGTTCTATATAAGAGAAAATATCTGTGAAAACAGTAACTTTTACCTAGTTTTCAAATACAAAACAAATTGATTTGTTTTCAAATAATTCAGTGAACTGCACATTTTGACTAACTGGTAACGACAGGGAGAGTCTCAGTGATGATACCAATTTTGAAAAACATATCACAGACTCTTATAATTGGGGAAAGCAGCTTATTCATTTTTAAGTCACACATACCTGATGCTGACTCAAGCTAAAAGACACAAATGACTTGCTAGGGCCTATATTTGTAGAAAATGAAGTCTAATGGTGTAATTTTGGAGGAAATCACAGCCCTGTTTGCCAGGCATTCTAAACATGTCTTGTCCGAAGCGGTGCAGTGGTGGATCAGTATGTCTGAAAGGATGAGGTGTTTGAAGAAGCTGGAGGACCCAGAGTGGTTCTGTCCATTGAAAATAGATTTGCCGCTGTGGGGAACACCATCGTGTCCAACGGACATTCGGGCTGAACTAACAAAACTGGAAGGAGATATGATGAGATTGCTTATCTCGACTCAGTGTGTTGTATAATGGGGTCCTCGGGTTGCTATTGACTGAGTTGGTAAAAACTAAGAAATGGATGCAGCCCTGGAGAAATTAACAGAAAAAGATGCACAGCAACCCAGAAACTAGTTTGGGTCAGATTTCCAGAGAGGTTAGGATTGATTTAAAGTACTCTTTTGAAAGGTCCTTTTGTATTATTATAGAAAAAAAATGTGGCCTTTTGTTCTAATGCCAAATACTAATGAAAACCAGGGTTGCAGATTATATATTAAAATGGAATGGTATCAAGACAATCTAGCAAGGGTCTTAGGCTCCAGGTCTTTCTTACATGATCCCTGTCAGGTCTTTACTTCTTCACTTTAAAATAAAGATATTAGGAGCTAAGGACACATCTCAGCAGATGAGAGCTCTGGCTGGGTATATATAAGGACCTGGGTTTGAATCTCCAGTAACTACAGGAGAAGCTGAGCCTGGCTGGATGTGTGCCTATAGCTCTGGCACTGGGAACAGAGAGATGAAAAAAATCACCAGGCTTGCTTGCCTCCACCTGGCTCCAGTTTCAAGCCGATACCTTATCAGGAGAGAGCGAGTCAAAGAGAGATAAAGTGGGACACCAAAGTCCTACTCTGTCTTCTGTGTACACATGGGCATGTACACACACATACACACACACACACACACACACACACACACACACACACACACACACTCAGACACAAACACCAAACAAATGAATAAAAGGATATTTATCACATATTCTAAGCTTTTTTGAAATGCCTGATTTTCATGAATTCTCTTACTTAAGTTAGACAAATGTGGCAAGCTAACCAGTAGCCCCCAGAGACATCCAGGTTCTAATTACAGGACCCTGTGAGCATTGCCTTCCATGGCAACAGGACTGTGCATGTGTGAGCAAGGTAAGAGCCTTGAAAAGGAATGATTATCCTGAATTATCTGTGTTGGCCCCAGATGTAATCATGGTGTTCATATTATTATGTTTAGAGAAAACTGGGGAGATTTTACTGTAAACAAAGAAGGGTCATGTAACAACAGAAACAAGAAGTTGTAGTAACTCTGGGAAGAAGTTATTGCCAGGGAAATCTGGCAGCTTCTAGGAGCTGGAAAAAGCCAGGTTCTGTCCTAGAACCTCTGCAGGTTCTAGGAAATGGTGTCTGGTGTCTGGTGACCCAGTGAAATACATACTTCTGGTCCCCAGAAGGGAAAACACACATGTATGTTTTGTTTTTTAATCCTGGATATATATCATTAAAGTAGGTAACGAGAAACAAATACTACAACCAAAAACCATGAGACTAGTCAGACATAGTGGCTCAGGTATATGATTCTAGCACTCTGGAGGAGAATGAGTCGGTAGGACCACTGTGACTTTTAGGTCAATAAGTTCCAGTTAGCCTGGGCTACACGGTGAGATACTTAAAACAAGCAAGCAAACAAACAAAAACAATGAAAGGAAACAAAGTGAAAACCCATTTTGAAATGTGAGTGACTAAAGGAAACTGCTGAGACCTTGAATTAGTCAAGACCCATTTGGCCTTGAGAAATGGAAAACCTATACACATTCAAACATTCCAAGAAATTAGTAGTCCAAGGTAGGGGAGAGGTCAGGAATTGATCAGAGGTCAAGGTCTTCTCCAAACTGTTCTCAGCTCTGTTTGCATCCATGTGACTTGCAGACTTCAGGGTACAGAGAGATGGCAGCAAAGGACATTCATGCATCTAAGAAAACCTCTCTTAGGCCTTCTTTCAGATGTGGAGAAAAAAACCTTTTCCAGATAACCTCTAAGCACTCATGTCTCATTAGCCAAGGTTGGAGGATATCCCACCTCAGACTTATCTCTATAGCCAAAGACTGTCATATTCTAGGTGCTTGCTCTTGCCTGCATTGCTATATAGATCTGTGAGAAAAGGAATTTTATTATGTTTGTGCCTTTCACACCACATGTAGATATGGAGTTGGTGGTCAGCCTCCCTTGAAGCTGGTGAAGGACAGAAAGATATCTGAAAGAGTGTCATGATACCCTTCCAAATGGTGATGGCACCTTGATCTTTATATTTGCAAGAGGCTTCACAAGTACTGTAATCAAGGGAGTAGGAAAAATGAACACACAACTAAAGGTTCGCAAGATTTGATAGATAATATTCCATGGTAGAAAAGGGATGTTGGAAAGTGGATAAACAACAGGAGAGAACTATGAAGACTGACTGACATGCTTTCAGAGTGTCAACATATAGATCTAAAGAGGTGAATGAGAGTTGACTTGAGAGGAGTGTTTCATTTGAGGTGAACACTGAAATCTTAAGAGGCAGTAAGAAAATCCTGAGGAAAAGAAGGTCTAGCAACAGGCCCAAAGTGGGATCCAGCTCAAGGGGAGGCTCCAAGGCCTGACACTGAGGCTATGGAGCACTCACAAAAAGGGACCTACCATGACTACCTTCCAAAAGACCCAACAAGCAGCTGAAAGAGTCAGATGCAGATATTTGCACACAACCAATGGACAGAAGATGCTGACTCTGTGGTTGAATTAGAGAAAAGTTGGAAAAAGCAGGGGAGGAGGGCAACCCTGTAGGAGTACCAGCAGTCTCAATTAACCTGGACTCCCGAGATCTCTCAGACACTGGACCACCAACTAGGCAGCATATACCAGCTGATATGAGGCCCCCAACACGTATACAGCAGAGGACTGCCGGGTCTCAGTTCGGTCAGGGAAGATGCACCTAACCCTCAAGAGACTGGAGGCCCCAGGGAGTGGGGAGGTCTGGTGGGGTGGGAGGTTTGGGGGGAGGGGCGAGGACATTCTCATGGAGACAGGAGAGAGGGGAGGAGATTTGGAATGTGGAACAGTTGGAAGATGGACAGGTAGGGGAATAAAATCTGGAGTGTAACAAAAACGAAAAATAAATAAATAATAATATTTTTTAAAAAGTAACATTAAAAGGTGATGATGTGATGGAGCGGTGAGACAGAACTCCAGGATTGCTGTGGGGCGCTTAGCAGGCACTCGGTAAGAGGCTAAAGGGAACTCATGACACAAAGTTGGAGGCCAGGTCTTAGATCCGCTGTTTAACATATCACAACCTGCCAAGCTCTGTTTATACTTCATAAGGAATTTGTCTTCATTCTGGTAACTTAGGGACCTAGGGTTGCTTTCTATAGAAGAAAAGCTGAGAGGAGCAATAGGGAGTAGGCTAAAAGAAGCATTGCAATTAATTGATAAGGAAGAACAAGTTGGATCAAGGCTACTAAAAATGCAGGGAATGAAAGGGTCTTTACCCAACTAGAGTGGGTTTGAATGTCCCCAAGAGCTGAGGTAGACATAATCAGGTGACAATGAATGGGAAGGGGATGAGGGTGGAGAACGGCCAAGGCAGAGGAGTCAGGGTGTTAGGCTGCCATGATGAGGGTGTGGACCGGCAAACACCAGAGAAGCAAATCTGTAGTTATGAGACAGAAAGTTCCTGGTTTCAGCCCAGGTCTTCCAGGCTCTAAAACACACACTCTTAAAATCTCTACAATAGAGTTTACAGTAGCTCTTTCTGAAAACGTTAAGGAATAACTGATGCTCAAAGAAGTGACCTGATGTATAGCCACCAGGTAGTACATCTTGGTCTTGTAAATAGATCTTTTCATTTCAACCCCATGCCATTGTCACATGGTTATTTTGCTATGAAATTTTGCTTCATAGGAACCTTCCCCCATTTAGGGTAGCTCAGTGGAGAGTTTGACAGTGCTGGCTTAGGTTAAAGGAGAGAGTCAGATGACAGGGCAGTTCTCTACTTGAGTGATTTTGATTGTCCAGAGTATAATAGAATAGCTTCGAGCATTCTATAGGGCATAGGAAGTCTTCAAGAAAGAATTAATTAGCCCCTAAATATCAATACTTGCAAAGCTGAGACACTCTGACTCATAGAGATAATATTCTGCTGGACAAAGGAGGCCTTTATAGACAATGTGCTATACAACTCAACGATTTGTACAAAATAGCTACAAAACAGATTCTGCTCACATATGATTTTCCTGGGAATGCTGGTAGCATCTCTGCTAATTAGAATCCATTCCTAAGGTTCCTTCCTGATCTTACATTCAAGTGTTCTCTACCTACATGGTTTTAAAAACGTGATATGATTGACATGAGAGGAAAGTGGAGCATCTTACAATTGAAATACAATGCAGCAGAGCTATGCACACTTGAATATTGAAATCAAGCATGCTGAGATAGGATCCCTGACCCAGCTTGATGCCTGAAGTGAGTTAGTTCGCTTTTCATTTTTGTTTGTTTGTTTGTTTTTCTGTAATGCATACATGTAATGAATTGTCCTGGTTGGTTTTATGTCAGCTTGACACACTTGACTCATTTGAGAAGAAGGGTTAGGGTTAGGGTTAGGGTAACCTCAATTGAGAAAATGCTTCTAGAAGATCTGGCTGTAGGCAAGCTTATAGGGCAGGTTCTTAATACGTGATTGGCAGGGGAGGGCCCAGCCCCTTGTGAATTGGCATGCCCATGGAAAGGTGGTCCTGGGTTCTATGAGAAAGCAGGCCAAGCAAGCCTTGAGGAGCAGGGCAGTAAACAACACCCCTCTGAGACCTGGGAATCAGCACCTGCCTCTAGGTTCCTCTCCAGCTTGATTTTCTGTCCTGACTTCCCTCAGTGGACTGTGATTCAGAATATGTATAAAATAAAAAGAAACCATTCCCAACCAAGTGACTTTGGTCATGATGCTTCACCACATCGATAGTAGCTTTAAGACAGGGGAACACTGACATAACTAAATGAGTCAGTCTAAATAAAGTGTTTAGAATAGGATCACTGGGTGTCAGTTTTAGATTTCCACAGTGAGTTAGTTATTGCTATTTCCAGTGGCCAGGAGAGACTTTACTATACTTTAAAAATACATTCCATTCAAAAAAACACACTAGTTTAATGGATACATTCAAGATGTTCTTAGAATTATTATGTTAGAAATTTTTTTTTCTTTTTTTTATTTATTTTTGATACTTTATTTACATTTCCAATGTTTCCCCTTTTCTGGGTCTCCTCTTTGGAAACCCCCTATCCCCTCCCCCTCCCCGCCTCTGTGAGGGAATTCCTCCTCCCACCTACCCGCCCACCCATTCCCATATTCCCACCTTGACATTCCCCTTTACTGGGGCCTCTAGCACCCTCAGGCCCAA
>CM052703.1:6336261-6414676 GCA_028551405.1 Uromys caudimaculatus
TGAGGTCGTCCTCTGCCACATATGTAGTCCAAACCATAGGTCAATAGATGTGTATTCTTTGGTTGGTGGTCTGAACTCCAGGACGACCAGGGGGAGGGTCAGGCCCATTGACGCTCTTGCTCCCTCAATGGGGCTACCAATTCCCTCCGCTCCTTCAGACCTTTCTCCAACCCCTCCATCTGGTACCTCACTCTCAGTCCAGCGGTTACTGTTAAGTGAAACTTGGACATTCTGAACTTTTGGGCTAATATCCGCTTATCAGTGAGTACATACCATGTTTGTTCTTTTGTGACTGAGTTACCTCGCTCAGGATGATATTTTCTAGTTCCATCCATTTGCCTGCAAAGCTCAGGATCTCCTTGTTCTTAATAGCTGAGTAGTATTCCATTGTGTAAATGAACCACATTTTCTGTATCCATTCTTCTGTTTTGGGACATCTGGGTTGTTTGCAGCTTCTGGCTATCAAAAACAAGGCTGCTATTAACAGAGTAGAACATGTGTCTCTGTGGCATTTGTGAGGCATCTTTTGGGTATATTTCCAAGAGTGGTTTGCTGGGTCTTCAGGAAGATCTATTTCCAATTTTCTGAGGAACCTCCAGATTGATTTCCAGAGTGGTTGTACCAGTTTGCAATCCCACCAGCAATGGAGGAGTGTTCCTCTTTCTCCACATCCTCACCAACATGTATTGTCACCTGAAGTCTTGATCATAACCATTCTGGTTGGTGTGACGTGGAATCTCAGGGTCATTTTGATTTGCATTTCACTAATCACTAAGGACTTTGAACATTTCTTTAGGTGCTTCTCATCCATTCTCTTTAATACTCTTTTTTTTCCTGAGTGAAGAATTAACAGGATAAAGGGATCTTCTTGAGATCTGGCTGCCTCAGTGATGATGCCACAGAATTTCAGTACAGAGTGCAGGAAGGAAGGGATTGGGTTCTCTCCTAGTGAGAAGCTATGGGTGAGCTGAACTTCTTGTTTGGTTTGTAAATTAAACCCGAATAAAAGTCAGGGAAACTTAGGCTGACATATAAAACAAGGACTGTGCCCTCTAAGAGTGCTACTCTAGGCTGGAGAGAGGACTCTGTGGTTATAAGCACTGGCTACTCTTCTAGAAAACCTGGGTTTGATTCCCACCACACACAGATGCTTACCACCAACTGTGACTACAGCTGCAGGGGCTCTGATGTCATCTTTTGGCTTCCACAGGCACTAGGCACATACATGGTGCACAAACATACATGGAGACAAAACACCTATACACATAAAATATTAATAAAAGATACGAGAGTTAGATGAGAGAACTTCTCCTTGCTTGTGAGTTGATATTGTAACTAGTACACATTACTAATGGTCATAGTTGGGACTAGGCAGGGAAAAGGAGAGGAGTCCACAATGGGAAGTGCTTCAGAAGGCTATAAAAGGTCTGAACAAGAGCATCCTGACAGACTCTCACCTCCAGGATTCCTTCCATATCTTTGATGAGAACTGTTTGCCTGCTCTAATAAAACATTGTTTTTATTCCCTTTTCCCTTTCTCTCTGCCTTATATCCTTCCACTCTCTGGGCCAACAGCTGCCAACAGTCCTTTTCATGTTGGGATATCACCACTCTCAATTCTCTGGGTTTTCAGCCCCCTCGATCTTCAGCTGTCACTTACAATCCTAGCAGAGGACACTGCCTTGTCTCCCCAGTCCATGCCCTGTCCTCTCCAGCTGCCATTCTGCCTTTCTTATGTGGGTCTTCTTTCCTCCCTGTACAGCTCTTTGTCAGTACTCCTCATGCAAGACCTCATAAAGAGATTCTGGCTCTTCCCAGTACATAGAACAGTGCAGTTCATGAGATAACTATAAACTTTGAACTCATAGACAAGATTGGAGCTTCCATTGCCAAGTCAAATACGTGCTCACATAGCTTTAGACTTCAGTTGGAGAAGATTGTCTCTAATGTCGTGCTGGCTTCATTCCTAAAAGGAATCAATAATCTTTGAGCAAAGTGCTATTGCACTGAACTCATTCTCCAGCTCATTGTTTCCTCTTCCTGTTTTTTGACAACTGTCCCTGGAGGGTGACGAAGCACATTTTTAATAGTAAATTTTCTAGGAAATATTAGACTACTTTACACTGAAAACCAAGCTATGCCCTTAGTGACCCCATTCCTAAAGAAAAATGTGTCCTATCCAGATGAAGACAACTGGTTTAGACAGCTGTTCCTGAAGACACATATATAGCTGGATTAGTGCCCGATCCTGAGACAGGTCCAGTGAAAGGTTTTGACCTTATCTTCTTTGTTCTTCTCTTCTCTGTCCATCTCAGAAGGGGTCGTGCACCCTCCCTCTGTTCTTCCAAGAAAACATGGTCTGCAGTTCAAGTATTTCCAGTGAGTTCTGAAGAGATAATGCAACCTAAGCGTCTGCAAGTTCTTACTCTTCATATGGTGCTTTATTTGTTTTAAATCAGGGTTGTGACATTATCTATGCTCATTCTTTAAAAATTACTCAAGAAACTGTGAAAGGGAGAAAGGAAAGGAAGAATGAGGAGGTTGAGGAGAAGGAGGGGGAGGAGGAGGAGGGGAGGGAGGAGGAGGGGAGGGAGGAGGAGGGTTGAACCCAGGAATTGTGTGTGTGTGTGTGTGTGATAGTGTGTGTGTATGTGTGTGTGTGATAGTGTGTGTGTGTGTCTGTATCATACCACATTTTTGTTATATAGTCTTCAGTTGTTGGACATCAACCCTATTTCTATTTCCTAGATATTGGGACTAGAACAGCAGTGAACATGAATTAGCACATAGCTCTAAGCAGGGTATAAATCCTTTGGGTATATGCTTAGAAGTGCCATAACTGGCCATAGGGTGGATGGAGTTCCAGTTTTGGAAGGAACCTCCCCAGTGCCTGCACTAGTTGGCAGTGCCATCAGAAGTAAACAATGACTCCTCTTTCAAGATCAGCCTTCCAATGCTTGAGTCTCTACATTTTATTTTGGACTTGAGGACCAGTGTGGCACCCTGTCAGTACCCCCACAACTTTTTACACAGGTGATTAAAAATCTATCAGTTTTAAAAATCCCTTTTTAATTTGAAAATAATATATCATAAACATGCTCTCATCCTATTTAAAGGCCATAGCAATATTCTGGTATCCTAATATTCTCAGTTTAAGGAAATATATCGCTCCTAAGTAGGATAATTTAGTATAAGGCTAATTTATTTTAAAGCTAACCTGGATCAGATCATTCTGTTGCTCATCCACTTCCTTAATCAGTCTGCCCCTGGTGGGCATTTCTCTGTTTTCCTTTCATGTAATAAGTTAGTCTTTCACTAATGATCTTGGAATAAAATTTATTAAAATTTTAAAGTATATATCTAAAAAATCTCAAGCTCTGTGTCAAAGGACTTGAGGATTTGTTGGTAAAAATTGCTTTTCAAATGACAGTAATTTATAGTCACATCAGGATATATGGGAATATTTAGCCTTGTGAAGACCAGAAGTAGCTTCTATAGATAAATCACCATGAAACATACAGTGTTGGGGACAGAGTTTGACATTTTGCTAACAGGGCCTTAGAAAAAAAGGCATTAGCTAAGTGCCTTGGGAAAGTTAAAGCAGATGTCTGCCTTCCTGGTTCTGTTTCACAGGGGAAGGGGTGGTCACTTTCCATCCCTGTCTCTCAGTCCCATGTCTGAAAATGTGTGTTGATTTCAAATCAGAAGTTCATTTTTCTAAGGTTAGTTTTCCAGTAGCTGATGTCCTATTTTTATCTATCTGTTCCTGCTAGGTCAGAGGCAAGCTACACTTGCGAGCAGAAATTAGCTGGCACAAGTCAAAAGCATCAAGTGATAGAACTCATAATTCATGAAGCAAGCAGTACTCTGCTTGGTGGTGTCTATAAATTATTCTGTATTCAGGGCTTTTCAGTAAGGGGCTTATTTCAAAGGTAGACAGTTTCCTGAGACATAGAAGTGCTTAATAAACCACTGGGTACATGTAATGATATCTGATGGAAACAAACAAAATGGCTCAGCCCTAAGTTTGCATCAGATGAGGAAACAAGGCCCAACAATGGAGAAAAGGGAAAAGTCAGCTTTGGGGAACAGTGGACTTGGAAAGGCTGAACAGCATCGGAATTGTGTATCAGGGCACCCCAAAGCTCATTCTTGGAGGAGTGGATTGAAGAGGGAGGAGGAGCTAAATAGTGATGAATTCAAATATATCACAAGCTATCTTTGAGTTCTTTGGCCTCTTCAATCACATCTACAAAACAAAATACCTTATCTCCCCCAAGTCCAAATGAGGACGTTATCCAGCACTGTTGGTGTCTACCTTTTCAACTCTCTCATTCTTTGATCAACAATTTTAAACATATAAGGGGTCATTGAACTCATGATTGTTATTGGTGTTGGGCGAAAAGTAAAAACAATTTGAGCTAGCATAAGCAAGGAAATTTCTTGGATGGTGTAATGGTTACTGTTGTCAACTTGACAGACTCTAGTATTGCCATGGAGATGGACCCAGAGCACGTCTGAGAGGGATTGCCTTAATTAAGTTCACTGATAGGAGAGATTCATCATAATTATGGGTGGCACCATTCAGTGGGTTAAGTCCACAGCTGAGTGAAAATGAAAGGGAGCCAAGTGCACTTACTGACTGCTCTCTTCTGATTCTGGATGTTATATGACTAGACACTTTAATTCTTGCTCCCTTGACTCCCCTGCCATGATGGGATGTCAACTATTCTTTGAACTACACACTTCCTTAAATTGCTTTTGTTAGAGTACTTTATCACAAAACCATGAAAGAAAGTAAGACAGAAGGGTATTATTGCAGTATATCTTATAGCATTCAAGGGAGAATCGGATAACGGAATTATTAGATACCACAAACATTAGGAAAGGTTTGGGAAGTTCGGAACGTTCATAGACCCACCAACGGTAGGACTAGTCATCGTCCTAAACATCTCATTCTTTTGTCCCTTGATTAAGACTTCCAAGCACCTAAATTAAATATACACTTTATGTTTTAGCCCTCCAAATGATTATTTCTAGCCAGATCTGCATGTGTATTGGAGACCCATCTCAGGAAGAATAAAATTGAGCAAGCACTGCCTCTGAGGGTATATACACAGGAAAAGATACTTAGGGGATCTACCAAAGGGGCTCAAAGTACATTAGAAAAAAGCAAAAAGCATGTTGTTGCTTTAGATCTTCTTGTGCGAATATAATAAAATACTGGCAGTATGGTAGTTAATACAGAAAATAAATTTGCTAGCTCAACAGTTGATGGTCTAGAAGCATGATGTCAGTGTCTTCTCTACTGAGGCCCTCCGGGCTACATCACAACCTAACTGATGATATTATAGTGAGAAAACTTATCAAGGAAAGATCACAACCTCAAGCTCACCTTTACTGTAACAATGAACAATGTGTGTGTGGGGGAGGAGGTAACCATGTCCTGAGAGCACTATCTTAGACCCTTTGGCCAGCAATGCTTTTAATGTCAAGACCAACCTACCCAAGGCCCTGCCTCTTATTGTTTCTGTTGTCTCTCCATATTGCTACAGTGAGGGCCAAGCTTTAGCACAAAAGGTCTGGCAGGCAAGTAATTATTTTTCACTAATACACATAAAGAAAGATGGACAAAAGATATCAAGAGCATTAAAGCAAAATGTGTCATGGGATTGAAAAAAGAACTATAACTCTGACAGACACAAGCAGGGTGAAGCTTAGGTGGGGAAAGAGGCTGTTAGGAGCTGAGCAGCAAGGGTATGTGTGCATGGTTAGTGGGCTGCCTTGCTGGGAGCACAGGCTTTTTGGCCAAAGGTTAGAAAGCTGCTGCAAAATGTGGGTCTCGGATGTGTGACCAAGGAGCAGCGATGGATTTATTAGATAACGGAGATGTGGAAGTGTTCTCATCGAAAATAACAAGATAATCAAATGTGTGCTTTTAGGAGACAAATATGCTTACACACACATTCCTCGAAAACATATTGGTCCTAACAAAGCTGTGACTTTCTGTACTTTTTGGATATTTTCTGGTGCAGAGACAGCCTACATAAATGATTTCCCTGTCTTGAGGAATGCATAGATAGGTAGGAATTGCAAAGATGAGGCCTTTAGGGGCGTGCATATGCAGTAGAACAGATTACGACTATTTAAATTAGACTAGAAGACTCAAATGTGCCTTAGCAAATCAAATTACTTGGCAGTGATGTCTGTGATAATATTTAGGTTTGAATTTGCTGTGGTGTGGCATTCTTTGAGACCTAAAGACAAGAGCTTCATTTTTTACCTATCTTGGTTTCTATAGTCTTTGTCACTTGGCAAATTCTTGAGACAAAAGAAAAATACTTAGCTCTTCCCAAACTGGAGCCATTTGTCTTTCTTTTTCTTGTATAGAATTCCAGCATAGAAATGCCTGGTAGTATAGTGCAGCCTGGATTGAGATGCAGCCACTGGTTTCTCTTGAGACACATGAGGAACTCTGGAGCTTACTTCCCTTGACAGAAAGCAAGAGAGTGGGGACCAGCTCACCCACTGCTGGGGAAGTTGCCTTGGCAGCTTGAACACTGTCCTTTTGAAAAGTGATACTCCCTCACGTTTAGATGTCTAGGTCCTTCCTTGACATGTTTGTAGGTTTGCCTTTAGAGGAAAAATAGAGATGTGAGGCTTGAGTCGATTTCTGCCTTTGGACACATCCCTCCTGTGAATGAGCCCACTCAGTGCTTGCATTGAAGAGGCACTGCACATTTTTTAACTCTGAAGCACTGAGTTGTCATCAGTATTCAAAAGGATCAGTTTCTGTCATATTTTAGGAAGCTAGTCCTCAACTATCTGGGCACACAGCAACTCCAAGGCACTCAAATGGCACCCATAAAATGGGGCAGATGTTAATGACATAAAGAGGCAGTCAGTCAACTCTGATGTGGTCAAATGCCTGTTACAAGATCTTCACCACAATCAGCTTGTCTTCTGCTGTCACTTTCAAGATGTGGCAGTTCAAGCACATTATCCAATGGCACCCCACATGGAAGCCCCAACAGGGAAACTGCCAGTCAGCCCTAGGTCTTGACCCTTTGCTGTTACTACTCGCTGAATGTCTCTTCGATGTCTGACTCAACACTGCCATTCTTTCTCTCCAGTGGTCAAGAAACCATTAAAATAATCACATTTCTATCTCAAGGGTGTGTGTGTGTGTGTGTGTGTGTGTGTGTGTGTGTGTGTGTGTGTGTGAGTGTGCATGTAGAAAGAAGGAAGAGAAATAGAGGGGGAGAGACAGAGACAGAGGGAGACAGAGAGAGAGACTCACCTCATGTGTGTAGAAGTCAGAGGACAATTTACAGAAGTCTTTTCTGTTGGAATAACTTTTCTTCACACTGCATGAAGTTATGTCTCTGTATTTTTGATTGTTAGTTCTGTGCTGGCAGAGAGCTAAAAGCTGGCAGGATTTTGGTATTGTCATCTTTGTGGCCCATCACTGGCTTTCTATTTTGAAAATATTCATCTTTCTTCACCTTCCTAAAAGCAGTCTAGAATTGTATCAGAGGTGATCTCACTACTGATTGGTCTGACAGCCAATAACTGGGCAGGAAGAAGGGCAGAACTTCTGAGTGAGAGACTGATGCAGAGGATGAGAGCAGAAGCAGGAGAGATGAGGAAGAAACAGACATGGACCTTAGCGAAGTAGAGAGATATAGAGCTAGCCACGCTGCCTGTTACAGGCTAGAATTGTCAGGTTAACTTAGATGGGCTAGCTGGAGACTGTTCCAGCAAAAAAAAAACTAAGCTTTAAGCTTCCTTAGCAACCTCAGTGTTATTATTTAAACTGTCAGAGGGTCTGAGAAAATCCCACAATCCCATTTTCTCCTATCATGTGGTCCCAAGAACTGAACTCAAGTTGTTGGGTTTAGCACCTGACCCACTAAACCATCTTGACAGCTTTATAGCAAGGTTTTAGTAAAGACCCAGCTTCTTTAATAAATATGCACACACTTAGTCAGTAGCTTCAAATTGTATCTTTAAGGATTGTTTCTATTTCATTTGAGCCATGGCTTAAATATTGGCATGTAATTGATCATAATTCCCCACTAATATCTTTCCATGCCTGCCAGATTTTAATGATATTTATGTCTCTGATATTGTAATTTATGAAGTCTTGGTTCTTTCTTCTCAATGTTGTTGTTGCTAGAGGCCTCATTTGTCTCTTCTCACTTGCTATGTCTTCCTTGTCTGGCTTCTGCTGTCTCGTGTTGGTTCCTTGTGCGCTTTACTCGATTTCTTGTACTTGTTTTCAATAGGTCAGCCTTTTCTAGGTCATGTTAAAAGTTTATATAATTAATTTTAAATCCATTTCATTTATAATACCGATAGTTAAGGTCGTAAGTTTTCCTCCATTGGAAACTACTGTGCATCTCACATGATTCATTGACATTCAGTTTAACTAACAAGCATTCTACTCTGTGTATTTCTTCTTTGTGCACTTGGCAGTGATTCTCGACCTTCCTAATACTGCAGCCTTTCAATGCAGCTCCTCACGGGTCAGGATCCACCTAGGAGAGGCTAAGGCTAGCAGGTGACTTTCCTATAAGTAGCCCATTGGTTTTGCATGGCTTATGATGGGTGTGCTCTGAGAGGCAATGTCCCAAGAGACTTCATTTCAAGATTGCTTCTTGAAGCCGATATGCCTTTTTCTACCACTGATACATAGTCTAATGATGCCTGGGCATTAGCCCACTCTACTGGGTAGATTTCCTGCAGATCAACATAAAGATGAACTTTCACAAATTAATGCTGTATAGATGAACCAGTGATTTCATAGAATTCCTTATTTGATTCAAATAATTTTAGGAAGAAAGCTTTAAGAGATGGTTTTAGTTGTTTTGCCAGAAAGATATAATAAAGTTAGAATCAAGAATAGAATGTGACCACTCCTCATAAAATAGTAAGTAAAGGCTCCATAATAAGGAATACAATGAGCTTTCACAATTACACTAAAAAGAGAAATAGGCTTGGGGCAAATTTGTGATCAAGGGAGAACATTCATTCCTGAATAAGACTGAGCTGATAAGATCAGTTAGCATTCCAGCAGTCACTGGACTCAGTGAGTTGTGAAAAAAACAGAGGACAAGAATGGTAAAGGGGGCATGCTAGGAGTACCTGGGAGGACTATGGGGAGGACTTAGGGGCTCCTGAGGACTAAGGAGGGACCTGGGGAACATATGAGCAAGATTGTTGTATGAGATTGTCAAAGAATAATAGCTATTCTCTTAAAATATGTTCCATTAAAAAAATATTATCCCTAATCACATTTACCTCTACTTAATGGGTAAACACAAATATACAATTACACACTTTGAAAAAAAAGAATACTGGGACTTACTTTTTTGAAGATAATAACCAAGGAAAGTTGTGTGCTCTGAGGTTGTAACAATCTTCCTGTGTTCAGCCAATGGGACCTTGAAGCTGTTTGGTGAGTGGTATTGACCTAATTAACACAGTAGCCTTGGACAAACAACCCGCCAACAACTACTTGAAAGGATTCCAATTTTAGTCCTGCCCATGATTAATGACCCAACTCTGAAGAAGAGACATGAGGCTGAATACTAAACTTAGTCATGACAGCTGAGTGAGACCTGGCCATGACAGCTCTGAGCTCTCTGCACTGGTGCAGTACAGAGCAGTGGGGAAGGAGAATTATCTTACTCATTCCTTTCCTGAGAGTCTGGGCATCTTGAGAAAAATGTCATGGTCTGTGAACCACACAGTCCCTTCCTAGCACTCAGAAAGAATACACTCTCCCAACACATCAATTTACCCATATCATTTAATGTCTTGGTTCATTTTTTTCTATTTGTCTAGAAACAGTAAATAAAATATAGTAGACAGTAGACACTAGAGGCTGGATAATGGAGAAGTAAAAGTTTTACTTTACAGCTTTAGAAGATGAAATATCAAGAGCAAGACATCACATCTGGTGAGGGCGTCAACCAACCTCATGATATGATCAAGGGCATTCCACAGTGGGAAGAGTAAGATACTGTGGTAAGAGGAACCAAGGTAAACCACAAGAGTCAGCTCACTGCATGGTCCACTCTCATAGGAATCAGTCCCATGAGATGCTTATGATACCAACTTTTATGATAAAAGTACCTATCCCTTCAGAGGGAGTGAATTAATCTCCCTTATGAACTCCAACACTGTGGTACCGCGAGGTTAGGGAATCAAGTTCCAATATGAGTTTCCATGGGGACAAACTATATTTGAACCATAACATTTACTAAATACACACTGAGCATCTCTTCATATCTTATTTTCTGTTCTTCTCTGTCTCTCTCTCTCTGTCTCTCTGTCTCTCTGTCTCTCTGTCTCTCTGTCTCTCTGTCTCTCTCTCTCTCTGTCTCTCTCTCTCTCTCTCTCTCTCTCTCTCTCACACACACACACACACACACACACACACACAAACTAGGGCAGTAGAGCCCGAGTTAAATTTTTCTAAACCCAAGGGAAGATATTTCCAGTGTATACTTACTCTGAAATTGATTTTCCAGACTCTAGTTGTATAATAAAGGACACAACAGGCCCTGGAGACATTCTTGTCTATATCAGTGAAAACCAAAGCTAATTAATACACAGGAGAGCTTTTCTTTAGGAAAATATCAGCCCATTAGTGCAGATAAGAATAGTGATCTCAGTTTATTGTGTGTATAAAGTCTAGTCACATAAATGCAAATTGCCCATGAAAGTATTTAACCTTTCATGGTCAAAATTGTTACAAGGAACATGAGGAGGACTGTATTTTCCTCTCTAGATTCTGTAAATGCGGATTTTGGTAGAAAGAAATTGAGCATACGATGCAATCTCAGCTAAGCAATGAAGTCATGTCTCATGAGGGAGAAATATGCTTTTCTCCTACTAATTAACCTACCTTTGAAATTCTTGAATTACTAAGTAGAAGCCAAGTGAAGATTTTATGTCCCCATAATATTTCGAACTGGCAATAGAGAAAATTTACAAACTACTCTGTTCAGTGCGTTAGAGGTCACTAGAGAACATGCATGACATGGTCAAGGTTAAATGATGAGGTGAGTGTTTCTCAAAGCTAAGGGAAATAATTTGTAACCTTTGATGAAACTATATAGCAAACATTACTATGTGCATTATGAACTACTGAAGCTATACAAATATATATGTATAATGTTATGTGTGTATAATGTTTAAAGCAGTATATATATATATATATATATATATATATCAGTGTGCACAATAAGAGCATTAAACTATGCATTCCTTGAACACAATAATAATCCATATTGTCACCATTTATCCTAAAGAATGACACAAAAGCAAAAAGATGTGTACAATATCATAACTTTTAATTAATTTGTTTATTTTATAAATGTTTACATAGAGTCTATTCTATGTCAGGATCATACTAGATGCTACTAGTTAATAGTGAAAAGAAGATGAATGCTAACACATCTTATTCTGGAAATACAGCAGTTTCCAACACGCAGGAACTTTTAATAATTCCATACAAAAGGACTGGGGTTCAAGGCAGAGTGCTAGCCTAGCAGGAGTAGGCCCAAGAGTTCATGGCCAGCACCATAAGAAAACAGAAGTACAAATAGCTTGAAATGTTAAGGATGATTTAAGGGGCTATAGACATTCAGCAGTGGTTAAGAACTTCTGCTACTCTTGCAGGGAACCTGGGTTCAGTTCCAAGTACCTACATGGTGGCTCACAACCATCCCTAACTCCAGCTCCATGGGCTCCTACATTCTCTGACCTCTGTAACATCAGTCATTCAAACGATACATATACATACACATACACACAGTCAACACACTCATGTACACAAAATATGTTTTTTAAAAAGCATTTAAGCAACTGGACGGCACTTAGCAGAAAGGTATAGGGAAGAATGAAGCTCTTAGTCACTGGCGAGGAATCAGACCAGATGCTGAAACTACATACATCCTTGAGGGTGTTATTTGTTATTTTTTATTAGTTTATGCATTTGAGGGAGAGATGCCAGCACATACATGCCAAAGTGCTTATGTGAAGGTCAGAGGACAATTTTGAGGAATCATTTCTCTTCTTTTACTATATGTGTTGGAATTTAAACTCAAGTTGTCAAACTTTAACTGCTGAGCTCTCTCCCTTGCCTAAGGATACTATTTTTAGTTTTGAATGATGCCACCAGCAAGAGAACATATGGAATAAAATAAAACCAACCAACCAGACTGAATTTCTTCCCCTTTCTGAAACTACAAAAGAGACATAGGGGGTAAACCATTTTTAAAAATCTGGTCCACAGAAGTACAAAGGAGAGATTCTCATCAATGTTAATACTGGCTTTGATTGACAGTAGAGAAAAAATTTCCATTGATAATCTGTGATCCATGGTGAGGTCTCAAGAGGAGACGTGGAGAAGGCCATACATTTAGAGTCTGACACACTGTGATAGGGATTGCACTTCTAAGTGGACAGGTTGATACAATGTCCCCAGGTGCTTGTTAGAAACAAATGCAAATATTCTTAGAAGAACTTGAAATCCACGTGGTTCCTAAAGTGGAGCTGGTGGCTTAGTTCAGTGATAGAATGGCTGTGTAGTATGCACACATGACTCCAGGTTCAATCCCCTATATTGCATCATAAAACACTCCAAAAAAACAGCAAAAAAATGATCAGAATAGCTAAAATAGAAAAAAAGTATGTAAAAGAATGTATGATGAGCATCTAATAAATTATGGAAAAAGCAACAAAATACACTCATGAAAGTAAAAAGGAATGATTAAGGATATATTTACACAATAAAATCAAATAGAAAATTTAAAGCCAAAAATTATTTTCAAATTATAGATTAATACACCAAGAAATGTTAATAAGAATACAGATATAAGAAGAGGCACATCAACTAGGAGTGAAAATGAAGAGAAATGATTGAAAAGATGCCGTTCCATGGATGATTATGCAATGAATTTGAATAGATAAATGGAATGAGCAAAATACCAGGAGTGATATCACTAAATTCACAATGAGTCTTATTAACAAAAATATTAGATCCCAATTTTCTTATAGATCAATGCTACAAAAAGATTTGAAGTATAGATACATTCAGTATCACATATCATCAACCAACAAAGAGTCTGAGTTAAGGAATCAACATGAATAGCACAAAAAGTAAGAGGTTCATTTGACTCGGAAAATACATAAATATTTGTTTAAATAATAAATAATAGTATCCTGAACTCAACAATATGCTATCAAATATAACTTTGAGTCTTCCTAGAACAGAAAGGTTATTATAAATAAGAATATCTATTAAAATGTAAATAATAATCAGTTAATAGATTAAAAAGAAAACTCTATGAATCTGAGCAGATACAGCAGTAGCATGAAGTGGAGACGTAAGGGTTCTTTGGGAAGTCAGTTGTGTTCGATGGTATTTTGAAGTGGAAACTTCTAGCTCTTTGGAAAGTTAATCATGTCAAATGACGTTTTGCTGCAGTACACAGGTGAAAGGATGTCTTGCTAAAGCCAACATGTGAAAGACTATTTTCCTGAAGCAGACACAGGTGAAGGGCAGTTTCGATATAGCAAACACATGAATAAGACACATAGTGAAGGAACATAAATATAACCTCACAGAAAGTAGGGAAGCGGACTGAGCCTTGGATTGGTTTGCTCTGTCTTGCTACTCTTTGCTAAAGATATGCACACATGTATTGGTTCACCTTACATAGCATTGTTGAGCTCAACTTGTGATAACACCACTATTGAGAGAAACTCACCCAAGAACTGCTCTTGAGGATCCTGTGGCCTCACCTCATGTGGTTTCTTCAGGATTGAAGTACATCTGCCTGGTGTCTGCTTGCTGAAAGTACTGGACTGTAGCTAAGTAGTATTTAGTGTTTGCTATGGGACTGAACCAATGCTAAAGAAAATCGAGCTAGCCCCCAAAGAACTATGGCTAAACAGATCCACTTCCCCCATTTTTCTTCCACCATATCTGCTGGGTGGTGGGCTAGAGGAGAGGTTGAACACTTATTAAAAGTAGGTTGCAAAAAAATTATGCCTACAGTGTTTTGCTAAGGCAAACACGTGAAGGAACGTTTCATTGAAGGGGATGCAGGTGAAAGACTAAGGCAGACTCATGAAGGAACATTTCACTGAAGAAGACACAGGAGAAAGGATGTTCTGGTAAAGCAAGCACGTGACAGGACACGTGATGAAGGAGTCTTTGCTTATGACACACATATATTGGTCTGCCTTACATTGAGTAGTTGAGCTCCATTTTTTGGGACTCCACAGAGACAAACACACCAAACAAACAAACAAACAACAGCAACAACAACAACAAACAAACCTTCTGGTGATGTGCTGCAGTTTCTTGCCACTTCCTAGGACTTGATTTGATTAGCAGCATGATGCCAGCTGAGACAGATTCACATGTTGAAGTAAGACCCATGGAGGACATGTGATGTTTGAAGGGTTGTATAAAAAGGACTCTATGGACAGTGACCAGTGATGGAGGTTGAGGTAGACTTGCCTATAGAGCTAGTTGTGCGATGCTTGTTGGTCTCTCATCTTTGCTGATCTTTGTTTTGCTGAGTAAGGCACAGCCCAGACCTTCTTCTGTAATTCCTGTTGGCCCTCATCCTTCCCACTGACTTGCGCTGATTTGGCTGAGGCCTGGCTATTCCTGCTAGGTCATGCCACCACTGCTGATTCCCATTTGCTTTCCTGACTCTACCAAGATGGACTTCTGGTTTATCTGTGAAATTTTTTTTGAGTGGCTTGAGCTGCTGCTGCTGACCTGTGAACTGAATTGCCAACACAGACAACACAGATGGGTGTCACTCCAAAGAATCATTTTTAAACAGGTCCATCTCCCCGTATCCTTCCTTTTTCATTACCTCTTGTGGGAGGTGGGCTAAAAGAGCGGTTAAAGCATTTAAGAACCATCATTAAGAGAAAGTTCTGAAAAATTAAAGTTACAGAAACATTTGATGAATTCAGTAGCTATTAATGATTTTTAAATATTTGTATTCACTCTAATGTTATCTGCCAGGCGCACGCTGGGAGAACTTTAAAATAATGAATGAGGACATAAAACTGCCTTTTCTTGGTTCTGCTCAAAGCATCATCATAGATTCTAGTTGATACAAAATGACAAACCTGCACTAGGGGCCGAGTGCACATGCATTCATCTTATTATTTTGGCTTCTTGTAATAGTATCTATGATGAATATATTGTTTAGAATACTTCATAAATAAAAAATGCAAATGCTTAATATGGGAATAACAGAAAAGAGATCATGTCCCTCACAGCAGTCACACTATTGCAGTATAGGTAGGTAAATGATTTAGGCTCCTATAGCATTGTATACCAAAATCCATAAATGGTCAGTTAATGAATGGGTAAACAGATCATAGTCCCAACACCTAACCTCCCATTAACTGTTTTTAAGAGTTTCCCACAGGAGGGAACTTTTGCATTGTGGTTTAGAAGGCTACACTTGAATCCATTTGTGCTGCTAAAACCAAAATACTAGAGTGGGGTGTTTTATTTTCAGTCTGAGGTGAAATGAGCCCACAGGCTCGGCTCATTCATGCTTTGAATACTTGCCCATGAACTAGTGACAATAAATTGAGAGACTGTGGAAGCTTTAGGATATCAGATGGGAACACGTACAAAGCAACTCACAAGTGAACAAGGAGCCTTGAAAAAGCTCTTAAATGGGATGTCTTCAACAAATTCCTCCCTTCAGGGCTCAGGTAGCTATGCTGAAGAGGAAGGAGAAAGATTGTAAGAGCCATAGAGGATGGAAGACACCAAGAAAATTGCCTTCTAGGCACAGCAGGACTGGCAGACATCTGACCACATAGAGACTGTGGCTACATGTACAGTGCCAGCACAGGTAGAAGCCCGATGGGAATGCAGCACTAAGAAGACACACGCTCCAATCCCAAATCCAGAAGCTGCCTGCAATTGATAACTGCATGCAAGTGAAAAATTAGTTATCTACAAATAAGTCTCACTGGGGATACAAACCATTCTAAAGGGCAGGTCCCATGCCCAGAAGCAGATGGCCAATGGAATGAACTCAGTGGTGTTTGGGGGGGGGGGCTGTTTTGGTTTTTGTTTGGTTTTGTAAATTGTTTTGGTTTTGGTTGTCTCACAGTGCTTTGTCAACACCTTTTTCTAATCTTACTGAGTTTTTAACTCATATATTATGGTTTCTGATCTTATTTTTATGGGTTTTCTGTGTGTGCAAATGTGTGTCTCAGCATCTGTATGTTTCTTGTGCTTTTTCATTGGCTTCTCTCTTTTTTGACTATTTAATTTGTCCTATTGTAGTTTGTTTTTATTTTATGTTATTATATTATTATTTTAGGTGCCTATTTGAGAAAGAGAGAGAGAGAGAGAGAGAGAGACAGAGACAGAGACAGAGACAGAGACAGAGAGAGACAGAGAGAGAATATGAAAGGTATGAACATGGTTGGGAGGGTAGGGAAGTAGGAAGGATCTGGGAGGAGATGGGGAGCAGAAACCATAATTAGAACATACTCTATGAAGCAAATATATTTTCAACTTAAAATAAATAGATCTAAAGGGGGAGGACAGAAAGATAGCTTAGTCATTAAAGAAAAATGGCTGAGTGGATAGTTCAGCTGTTAAAAGTTAGGCGCAAAAGAAAAAAAGAAAAAAAGAAATAAAAGTAGGCCTTGCTGGTAGAAATAGACTGTGGCAGTTAAATGCAGGCCCTGTCTCCAGCACTGTGGGCTGGTTCCTGGTCTGCCATGGCATTAAGGTCACTCTTGCTGCCAAGAAAGCTGCCATGTCTCCCCATAATACACTAGAGACCATGAGTAAACTTTTTCTTCATTCAACCTTTTCTGTCTGGTACTTTGGCCTAAGTAACACAAAAGTAACTGATAAAGAGAATTGGTCCAGAAGCATGACAGAATCATTCCTGTGTCGAAGCCCAGCCACATGGTGTCTTTGACACCAGGCAGAATATTGAACATCTTGGAGAGACAAGATAGGGAAACTCTGGAAAACTGTGATTTAAAAAAAAAAAATCAGTAGGTCCTTGTGCTGGTTTGCATATGCTTAACCCATGGGAAATGGCACTATTAGGAGATGTGGCCTTGCTGGAATAGGTGTGGCCTTGTGGGAGGAAGACTGTCACTGTGTAGTCGTGCTTTGAGGTCTCCTAATGCTCAGGCTCTACCCAGTGCAGAAGAGAGCCTTCTCCTGGCTGCCTGCAGAAGACACTCTCCTTCTACCTGCCTTTGGATCAAGATGTAGAACTCTCAGCCCCTTCTCCTGCATACCACCATAACTCCCGCCATGATGATAGTGGACTAAACCTCTGAATACGTAAGCCAGCCCCAATTAAATATTGCCCTTTAAACAAGTTGCTTTGGTCATGATATCTCTTCACAGCAACAAAAGCTTAGGACAGGTCTTGTCTGTGAGTCTGGAAACTGGAATGTCAGTAGAAAGGCAGACAGTAGAAGAGTGTCATGCAGTGCTACATGGGAACAAGAAGCCTGTGTGGGAGGAAAGTAGACCAGGCCTCCTCAACCTGCTGTTGTCTACAGTCTCTTTTCACTCACTATGCATTTATATGACCCTGGGTATATAGATGTATAAAATAGATATATGCATAATTTCCTGTTAAATACAAAATTTTAAAAATAATTATATATACACCTTTTCCTTATTAAAGATACACATTTGTGTTGATAGGCTTGCTTTTGTTCATATAAAGCATTAAAATTGTCAGAATATTTGATGCATGTGAAGCATATTCAATGTTTTCCTGGGTTGATTAATCTTTTGATTTTACAGTCATTTATAAATGAGGATACTATTTTGATTAAATACATAATATAAAATGGAAGAAATATGTTTAGGGCCATTTTAGCAATTGTTGGAAACTCTGTCCTAATGACAAGCCAGAAGTTGTTTAGCTTGTTTTTAGAAACTCAAGTCAGCAGCTCAAACTATTTTAAACTTAAACTTCCTAGTGCAAAACAGTGTAAAGATTTACAAACCCTGATACACACTGAGGAATGATGGTAAGAGAGGATTAAAATCTGTGCTTTTTATTATTAAAACATTATTTTCTTAAAATTAAAACTTTCCAAGGATTTTTAAAAGCTCTGCAATTTATAAATACAATAATCTCAAATCCGAGCCCAGGTATTCCATGCAGCCTTTGTTGGCATCATGTAGATTGAATGAACCCAGAGATCAAAGCATTCATGTGTGTCAAAACCTAGGCTAATAAGGTCACATGATGCAGCATGGTGAGTGCTGTCAGAGGCAAATCAGTTTCATTCAACATTTGAATCTGAATTAACTTTTGGTCATTTTGACCAAAGATCTTTTACTATTCAGAGACCTTTTATTATTGCATTATCAAATACTTTTAGATCTTTGCAGTTAGTTACACAACCCTATATGAGGCTATAACCTAGATATAAAGGGTTGTATTTATTCCTGTGTGTATGTGTGTGTGTACACACACATTCATGCTGATGCAGGTGCCAACAGAGTATATAGATGCTGTCAGATCCCCTGATTCTTAAGTTGCAGGCAGTTGTGAGCTACTAGACTTGCCTGGAGAGAACTGAAACAGGAATCTCTGGATGTGCAGTAACTGTTCTCAACCACTGAGCAAGTGGGACTAGAAGCTGTAACTGGGTTTTTGTTACTTTTTGGGTTCTTTCTTCCACCCTTCTGCCAAGTCCTGCTTGGCTATGTAAGGGATGGCATGAAATTGGTCCCACCCCTGAAACAGAGTCAACAGAATATAGGCTTCCATAAAGTGTTGATGGTTGCTATGGGAATAAGGCTTGTTTGTATAATAATATGAATATTTTCATGTTCCTTCTTTGGGAATGTCCTCTCTCCCAAGATTAATAACTCCACGATAATCAGAGACAAGTCCAGGAGACAAGGGTATAGCTAATATCTCAGCAAACTAATAAATGTAGAGACCTTCAGGACAGTCCCTGAGGCTGTGGAAAAGAAATCTGAAAACATGAGTTCAAGAATATATAATTTCTCAACTATATAAAATATAAAAATGCAATATGAATTGTATAAAGAACGTCACAGACCTAAAAGAACAGAGGCAGCTGCACTGTGAGCCAGCTTGCCAGAAAAAAACAAAACAAAACAAAAAACCAAAAACACAAAGGCAGGCAGATACAAAGTCAGGCAGATTCCTGAGTTCATGGTCAGCCTGGGACAGAGCTAGGCTGGGCTCAGACATGGTGTAAATGGTAATCTCAGAACAGGATTCTACCCAGCTAGTTCATTGTCTGTGCCTACAAAGGCAGGCAGATCTCTGAATTCATTTGCAATGTTAAAAAAATAAATATGCTTTCTGTCTCTTTGTAAGAATCAGGGAGACAGGGTCAGGAAATGCTGATTTATGGGATAATCAAAAAGGAACCTGGGATAATGACTGAATTAATATGTAAACAAAAGACTAGGCTTTAGGCTTGCATGAGATAAGCTATCCAGAGAGATTTTCTTAGAAATTGAAGAGAAAGCTGTCTCAAGCAGAACACAGGCTGTCAGCATGTACCCCACATTTTGACTTCAAATCATTCTTTTGCTGCTCCAAGACACCCCTTCCTCAGAACCCTTCTCCAAGCTGAGGCTGGTTCTTGGCACCCTTCTCCACTCTTTCAACCCCCTAACACTAGTTAAGAGAGAAAAAAGAATAGAGGCAGAGGAGAGGGGAGTATTATCATTCGACTACTTCCTCCTGATTAAGGGCATAGAGTTTCTTGGGGGAAGTTTGCTCTTTGCAGTCAGGATATCTAGTTTCTTCTTGTTGTTTCTTCTTTGTACATTACTACTTAACATACTACAATTAACTGCAGCCAACAGCAGCCAACCAACAACCAATAACCTGCCCCACCTCTTGGGGCCTTATCCTTTATATATCCTCTGAAAAGTCCCCAAAGTTCCAGATGTCACACAATAGCAGAAACTTTTTGCAGCTGGCAAAATCACACCCCTGCTAGAGTATGAGAAAAATCATAGTCAGATGCTATGAACAATCTGAAGCAGCCCCATATCGCTGGGATTAAAACAAAAACATATTCTTATACTATTTTTGTGTTTTTTTTAAAAAAACAAAATTCCAAAATTGTCACTATAAGAGGCTGTTCGTGTAACATTTTGTCTAATAATCTGTCACCATTATGCTGATATCCTGAAAACTTAAGTGAGGATGAGTTCAAAAGTAAAAGACTAATCTGTTTAAAAGAAGAAATTTCCAGACAGCAAAACAATAGTCTGTGACAAAGTCATTGATGGCTGCTTTGAGCAAGGTTTACTGTGAGAATTAGAAACAAATAGCAGCAGAGAAAAGGGTAGAAAATTATTTAATGTAAGTGTGGGAACATGGCTGAAGTAGTTAATAGACCACCACAATGAGAAAACAAACAAATAAACAAACATAAAACCAGTCACCACTTTGTACTTGGACAAAAAGGAAAGGTGCTGTAAGGATCAGACTCATAGATCAGTGCCCTGCTCGGTCATCATCAGAGAAGCTTCCTCTTGCAGCAGATGGGAACAGATAAAGAGACCCACAGCCAGATATTATGCAGAGAGAAAGACTTTGGAGCTCCATCAATTCCCACCCCTCAGGGCTCAGGGAACCCGGCTGAAGAGAAAGCAAAAAGAGTGTAAGAGCCAACTGGGACAGAAAATATCTGGAGAACAAAGTTCTCTAAATCAACAGGATTGACTCTCATATGAACTCACAGAGACTGGAGCAGTAAGAACAGGGTTTGTATGGGTCTGTACCTGGTTCCCTGTGTATATATTATGGCTTTTAGTTTAGTGTGTTGATGGGACTACTGAGTGTATGAAGGAGTGGGTCTCTGATTCTTGTGCCTTCTCTTGGGCTCTTTTCCTTCTCTTTGTTTGTTGTGTTGAATATGTTAGTGTTTGTGGTATTGTATTGTATTGTACTGTATTGTATTGTATCTTATTATTATACCTCAGAAGCCTATTTGCTTTCTAATCAGAGACAGAAAGAAAGTTGATCTGAATGAAATGGGGTGGGGAGGAGCTAGGAGGAGTAGAAGGGGGTAAACCACAATCAGGATATACTGTGTGAGCGCCGAAGATCAGCCTCAGCTTGGATAGGAGATCTGAGAAAGGGGTGTTGGTGAATGGTGAAAAGAATTACTTGAAGACAATTGAGGGGTACAAGCTGACAATTTTGTGTTTGGCTGTGCGGGACAGCTTTCTAGAGATCTCCAGAAGGTTCAGCTTTCAAAGACCAAAGCATAGATTTAATTTGCATACCAATTCAATTGTCCTTGCCAGCCTCCTTTTTGTTATTTCATGAATTAGCATTTTACAACCTTAACTCCTTGATTCTCAGGAAAAACAGCAAATATGTTTTGTTTTTGTTTTTAACATAGCAAATGAGTTCAGAGATCTGCCTGCCTTTGTAAGCATAGACAATAAGTTAACTGGGTGGGATTCCATCCTGAGATCATTATTCTCACCATGCCTGGATCTAAAACGCACTGTCCCAGGCTGACCTTGAACTGAGGAATCTGCCTGCCTTTGTATTTTTCTAACAAGCTGGCTTATTAGTGCAGCTGCCTTTGTTCTTTTAGGCCTGGGAAGCCCCTTCATACAATACATATTTGCATGTTTATATTTTGCATAGTTGAGAAATTATATACTTTTGAACTCCCATGCTTTCAGATTTTGTTTGCACAGGCTTAAGGGCTATCCTAAAGGTCACAAGTGTTTACCCTTTTTGCTAAGGACATAGACACACCCTTTCCTCCTGGAATGATGCTGCTAATTATCATAGAGTCATTAACCTTGGCCAAAGAATATCTCCCAAAGGGGGAACATGAAGTAAATTATGTAAATTATTATACAAATAAGTTTTATGCCCAGCAACCGTTGGTACTTTTGGAGGCTGGCTCAGCTGGCTCTGTATCCGGTGTGGGGCCATGCCATGCTGTCCCTTGCACATGGCTATGTAGGACCTGACATCTGAGAAAAAGATATCCATTGTCAATAAAAGGAAAAAAAATTAAAAATGAAAAAATTGCTCACAGAACATCTGTAATGGCCACCAGTATTTTCAAGTAAAAAAAGTATAACATAGGTAACATAGATACTCAGTGTTCTTACCCAGATTTTCACATATTACCAATAAGCATCAGCTTGAACAGTATCAGTCTATAGTGAAAATTTGCCAAGTTAATTAGCACCACAATTAATGGACTTTTTAATTAAGTTACTGATTCTGTTAATAATGTAGATGACCGTTATTTCTAAAAAAAAGTGTTATGTAATCATTTCTTTCTGTTGTAATTTTTATTCTGTAAATGTCAGGTCAGATCTGGAGTGTAGTAATATTCAAGCAAATATGAAGAGTTCAAGCAGAATTTCAAAGCATTGCTTATTTCTTTAAAAATGAAAACAATTTGTCTTTCTGAAGAAAAAAAAGAGAGAGAGAAAAGAAAGACAGAAAGAAGGGTACCCAAAAAGAACAAGGTTAAGGGATGTCCTCCCCAAATGAAGTCACCTAGTGAGGTGTTTTCATAGGTTTCACCTAAGCCTTCATCTCATAGGCCACTGATTCATGGTCCCAGTGGGCCGGACCACCTTCCGATTGCAAAGCAGAATTGGTGTCATACATACAATTGCCCACAAAAGCCAAGAGTTACAAGGTCATAGAGGTGTCTACCCAGATACTTATAAAAGCCTCAGAGACTATGCAAGCATGGCATCCAAGTATCTGCTCAACTTAAACAGAGTTACTAGTAAGGAGAAGTCAGGGAAGAGCTGGAGAGAATTGCCAAGGACTCAGCTATATAACCTAGCTCTCCCTTTCCTTTAATCTATGGAAGGTTTGTATCACCAATGTTATTTTAACCTGAAAATAACCTAAATATCCAGAAATTGGGAGGAAAAGTTTAAGAACAGGAAATATGGTTGTCTGTGTAAATGTATTGAAATGCATGTTTTTAAGATCCTTAAGAAAAATATTTGTGATCTGAGTGAAAGATTCTAGCACACAGAAGCATGACCTCTCACATCCACTGTAAACTTAACTCTCCACAGCTGTTATAAGTTTATAAAATATGCATACATGAAAACACAGATGAGAGCGCAAACTACCAGAGAGAACATTGTGTGAGGAAGTGAGATATGGCTGAAACCTAGCTTTTCTTTCTCAGAAGTGTTAACTATGTCCTCATTTAAAAATTTAAACACTTACTGGTAATATCATAACTTCTATAAGCACAGAGATTGAGTTTTTCTTCTTATTGAATCTCCATGTCCTTACACAGAGTGAAAATTGAGCCTTCATTTTGAGTGTATGATGCGTGAGCTTCTAGAGTGTTCTGGAAGGGATTTGGTAATATGCTAACAAGAAGGGCACAGCATCAGTGAGGATGAGTAGGACTTCCATGCTACCCTAGGCAAACCAATGTAAGCCAAGTGAATTTTCTGGAACATTCTCCACTGCTCAGCATCAAAAGGATTGAACCTTTCTGTTTGACATTTTCAAGCCACATCTATTGGGAAGGGAAAGCTACAACTGGTCAAAATAGTAACTAGGAATAAAGAAATTGAAAGTGAAGTTTAGTATTTTTTTTTTAAGGACAGAAGTATAGAAAAGGCAGTACATAAGTTGCTTGTGTTTCTAAATTTTTAGATTTTCTTTCATAAATGTGGTTGTACTGGCTGGTTTTCTGTCAACTTGACACAAGCTGGAGTTATCACAGAGAAAGGAGTTTCAGTTGAGAAAATGCCTCCATGAGATTCAGCTATAAGGCATTTTCTCAATTAGTGATCAATGGGGGAGGGCCCCTTGTGGGTGGTACCATCCCTGCGCTGGTGGTCTTGGGTTCTATAAGAGAGCAAGCTGAGCAAGCCAGGAGAAGCAAGCAAGCCAGTAAGGAACATCCCTCCATGGTCTCTGCATCAGCTCCTGATCCCTGACCTGCTTGAGTTCCTCTGGTGATGAACAGCAATGTGGAAGTGTAAGCCGAACAAACCCTTTCCTTCCCAGCTTGCGTCTTGGTCATGATGTTTGTCGAGGAATAGAAACCCTGACTAAGACAGTGGTGAAGGAAAACAACTCTCCAGATCACACTGAATTGAATTTTTTTGTAAGATTTTTTGCCAAGTGTTTTCATGTGCATTCCCATAACTATTGTGAATATACTATTTTCTGTGTATCTACTTTTACGATTTAATATTATTTTATTCTATTTAGTATGTGTTTTAATTTTTTTATTTGCACACTTGCACAATAGTCCCCTATACTGATAGGCTATAATTTATTTTCCTATCAAATCTTTGCCATGTATGGAAGTTTTATATGCTTTTGTTTTTCTTTTTTAAATAATAAGACAATTGTTACCGTAGATACAGTTTTTTCTTCCTTGGATGGTTAACATACAGAAGACAGAAAGGAAATTCTGAGTCAAAAGTCTGAAGTATTTTAACTTTGATGGGCATATGTAAATTACTTGTCAAAGAATAATAGAAAATCTGTTGTCATGTATATCCTTCTGGAGTGGATTAGGGTTTAGAGTGAATTTGTCATTTTCAGTAAACATGTTAAAGATAGAATCTAATGAAAGGATGGATGCAGACAAGAAAAATTATAGAGTAGTAACTCTTTATTTTGTTATCCTCTTTGGTGGCTGTAAAATATGGCCTAGTTTTATTGTTCCCATTTACTAATAATGAGAGAGATTAAATGGCTGTTCCAAAGGCACTCACTCAAATACTTAACTGCAGACTGCAGCTGACACTTAATTTTCAGACCATTGTGCTAGGATGGGTTCAAGTAAATATTTGAATAATTAGATTTTTATCATCAGGAAATTATGGGTGGAGAGAGGAAACAGTACATAGTGACCAACAGATTTGCTCTCTACCTGCATGAGCTTTATCAAATCTTATAAACATTCTGAACTTTAGTTTTGAAGTAGAAAATGGGGGTGCTGATATATTTGCTTCCTATTGCTACTGGAGAGAAATAACTTTACAGCCTACAATAGAAATGAATTAGGGGCCTTCCATTTATTATGGTGCTAGCAAGATATACCAGGTCCAGATTTATATAAGTTTGTTAAGGAAGTTATATTAGTTGCCTTCCTTGTTAGTGTGACAAAACACCTGTAAAAAGAAGTTTAATGAAGGAAGGGCCTACTTTAGCACATAGTTTGAGACTACTATCTATTATTACTTTAGCACATAGTTTGAGGGTACTATCCACTATATCAGGGAAGGCACAACAGCAAAAGCACAAGGCAGCTTGGCTCCATTGTAGTCAGGAAGCAGAGAGCAATGAAAGGTATCACTCACCTCACTTTCTCTTCGTTATTCAGTCTGAGACTCCAACCCTTGAATGGGGCTGTTCACATTTAAGGTAAATTTTCCCACCTCGATTAACCTACTCACTAATACACCCAAAGTTTGTCTCCTTGCTCATTTTTGATTAGGTCAAGTTGACAATCAGTACTAACCATAAGAGAAATCAACATGATCAACCATCATCAAGTCTATTATTCAAGGCAACTGTAGGATCCAAGATATGCCATTGGGCTTTGCAATATCAGCCTGTCCATCTGGCCTGAGAACAATCCCTAACACATACCTTCCTTTCGTGTCAGCAGTTCTCCCTTATGAAAGAACAAAGAGTCTAGTCAGGGGCACTGTTTTGTTTGATATTGTGTTGTTCTTCTCCTTACCATTGATTTTAGCTCTTCATTATAGATCCAAAGAAGATTTTATTGCTCTTCATTCTGTCTTGTCTTTGCCTTCCAGATCACTTGAGGTATTATGTCATTCTTCAGCAGAACTAGACATGAGTCATAGAAACAAAACTATATTGGACATTCTTCAACATTGCAGGCTTGTTGTTCTCTTAGAGACAAGGAAATGTGTTGTTATACAGAATTTAACTGAATAATTGTCTAATCAGAGAGTGTTGGTGATGAAAATTTAGACTGCAATTGATTACGGTTATAACGTGTTTGGGGGAGAGCAGTGGCTTGGAAATGAAAAACAGTAGGACATTTCTGTATCTGATCTGTTTTTCTAAGGATCCATATCCATGATTTAGAAAATTTTTCCTAGATAAAAAACCATTGCTCATGTGTTAAGCCAACCATGTTAAGTTAAACTATACTAGATTAGGAATGAAGTGATTTAGACAACAGCAGTCCTTTCTCATTGACTGTAATGATTCTGTGCTAAAGATGTCATTTTAAAACTCCTTATTTTTATTTCAAATTTTTGTCTATAGCACTGGGATCAGAGCCAGGGCACACTAGGCAAGCCCCTAGGGTTGTTATATATCCTAGCCCACCTTTTCATGTATAGGTCATTTGACTGACCCCTTACAAAGGCTCTTGTTAAATTTGGCATTTGGGGAGCAGAAATATTAATTTATTCCTTAAATCACTCACATAACCTTTCTGTTTTCTTGTCTCTCTCCAAGTGCCTTATGTTCCCACCACTCTACTTAAGTGCTTGAGTATCAGGGCCCATCACTTTCTGTCTGTTGACAATGCACAGCCAAGCTTTGCCTTACATATCCTCTCAGGGCACTTAGCCTAGTCAAAGGTGGGTTCTTCCCAAGGCCACAGGGAACTGGCCTGGCCTTGCTCTCCTCTTATTTTCCACCAACATCCAGGTCTTCTTGATATAAACTGCAGCTTGTAGGATTTTTTAGAATGTCTTTGACAGAGGAATGTGCAGGCAATGGGAGTCTCTACCTTTCATATTTGGAGAGTGATCTGCTTTGTCATTGTCTTTTAAAATATTTGACTCCTAAGGAATTTGTTTTTTGATTCCTAACAAAACTGAAGAGGGGTTATGAGATTTCCTATATAGACCCCACCTGACACACACAGAGCCAACCCTTTCTTCTATCCACACCACCCACCAGAGTGGTTCCCTAACACTGATAAATCCTGACTACTGCATCTTTATTACCCAAGTCCACCATTTACATGAGTGTCCTTGCTCAGTGTCTACAGCGTATGAGTTTGTACAAATGTGAAATGACCTGTGTTTGCCATGACAGGCTCATAGGGCTAAATTTCCTCTGTGCTCTGACTAATCATTCCTTCCGATGCCCTCAACTTTTTCAACTGCTTACCTTCTTATTGTATTCTCAGTTTGCCTCCTCAACATGCCATCTTGTTGGAATCACACAGCATGTAACCATTTTAGCCTCTTTTTCTTAAATATACAAATATTTATTTCATCTTTCTGTGGATTTTGGGGGGGAGGGGACAGACACTAGCTAATAGATCCACCATGGTTTTATCTGTCCACCCACCTACTGAAGGACATTATGGTTACTTCCAAGATTTGAGAGTCATAAATAAAGTTTCTTTAAATCCCTGTGTATTTTCTTTCTCTTGTTTATTTTATATTTATGGCTAGCTTTGAGCCTCCTAAAGGCTTTACTTTTTGTTTTGTTTTGTTTTGTTTTGTTCTGTTTTGTTTTGCTTTTTCGAGACAGGGTTTCTCTGTGTAGCCGTGGCTGTCCTGGAACTCACTTTTCAGACCAGGCTGACCTCGAACTCAGAAATCCACCTGCCTCTGCCTCCCAAGTGCTGGGATGAAAGGCATGTGCCACCACTGCCTGGCTTGGCTTTACTTTTTAAAATGCATATGTGTTTATTTTGAGTGGCAGTGGTTTGCACACATACCACAGTGTGCATGCAAAATTCAGAGAACAACTTACAGGAACTGGTTCCCTCTTCTACCATGTGGATTACTTAAAGGAGCCAGAATAACAAGTAGTTTGAATATGAAAAATAAAATAATAAGCTCATAAAGTTTTTCTCGAAGTTTTAATAAAATGTTTAATATATTTCTTGCCTAAGGAAGAAAAGATTGTGAAAGTTTAAGTTTTCAAATATCGTGTGAACTGAACATTACTTTATGAATTTCTGACTCCTTATACACACACACACACACACACACACACACACACACACACACACACACACACACTCCCACACACGCTCAGCATTTGTTTTCAAAAACCACTGTCTCATTTGGACTGAGCAAGCAGGTTCTGAACACTTGTGGTCCCAATAAGAGTTCACTTCTCAGAGCTTTTGCAGTTCTTGTTTTGTTCTGCCTTGTTCTAATGTGTGGGACCTGCTAACTCCCTATGGTTTTCCTAGCAGGAACAGACTACATCTCCCTTAGCTCCTAAGTGACTTTGGATGAGCAAGGCTAGTGCAGGCTTCTGAGATAGAAACACTTCCCTGGGCCCAGCAGCTTGTTTTAAACAGCAGCAGTTTATCGGGGCAGAAATGCATCACAATCCCCAGAGTCTTGCTTCTTCAATTAGGAAAGAACTCAGTTGGTCTGAATGTATCGTTTTGCCTTTGGAAATGTTCTTTCCCATGGCTTCCAAGGTGTGTGGTTACATTTCACAGGGAGGAGCAGGAAGGATCATTACTGTGTCAATCCTAGTGATTGTTTACTAACCCCTCATATACAGATATACTCAAAGGAATTGGTTCAAAAGGTAAAGCCCTTGCTGTGTGAGCATGAGAAGCTCAGTTTGTATCTCTGTCAAGCATTCATTTATAAAAAGCCTGGCACTGGGGTGTAGGACAGAGACCATCTCCAAAGCTCACTGGCCAGCCATTCAAGCCAATCAGTGAGTTCTAGGGTAAGAAAGAGACCTTGGCTCAAAATATAAAGTATTAAGGATGATACCCACCATACATCTCTGGCATGCAAGGGCACACAAGAACTTACCTTCACATACATATATTCATACATACTTATGTGCATACATACATACATATATACACATACACCACACTAATATAAACATAGTATGAGTGAGTGTGTGTATGTGTGTGTGTGTGTGTGTGTGTGTGTGTGTGTGTAAAATTTAAGTATAAACTAAAGCCAAAATATAGACAAACATTCAGCATTTTTTTTTTTAATTCTGGGACACATTTTCAGGTATAAACTAGTATATGAGATGTTTTCTAAGATCATTGTTTCCCACACTGGAGTTGCCTGAAAACAAAGATTTGCATTCTGGCCGAGTTTTGTAGATAACCTGTTGCTGTAAAGGTGGCAAGGGTGTGGTGAAAGGCTGGATGAACATACAGTTATAAACAACTGAGAAGTTAACCTATGAAAACAGCATAGGCAATTTCCCAAGAATAAATCAGACAAAGTTATGTTCTTTCCCAGGGAGTATAGAGATTCCCATCTCTTAATGGTTCTAATCAAATATATACGCTGCTTTGGTAGTAAGAATTTAAACTATTTCAATCTTTTCTTCCCCAGGTCTGTATGCATTAAATATTTTCCCTTTTATTTATTCTTCTCTCATATATTACAACTTGACTGCAGTTTCCCCTCCCTCCTCTCCCACCCAGACTCTCTCCCCACTCCATTTCCCCTTTTCTTTATATCTACTCCTGCTTCAACTTCCCTCAGAAATGAGCAGGTCTCCCAGGGAAATCTATCAAATACAGTATAACAATCTATAGTAAGACTAGGCAAATATTCTCCCATTAGGGCTGGGTGAGGCAACTCAGTGGGAAGAACAGGTTCTCAAAGGCAGGCAAAAGAGTCAGAGACGGCTCCCACTCCCATTGTTAGGGAACTCATAAGAACACCAAGCTATACAACCAACCAGAGCATATATGCAGAGAACCTAGGTCAGATCCATACAGGCTCTCTGATCTCAGTGACACCATTTGAGTCCTGCTCAGTTGATTCTATAGGTTGTATTCTTGAGGTATCCTTAATCCCCTGGCTCCAATCCTTCTTCTCCCTCCTCTACAGGACTCCCAGAACTCTGCCTAATATTTGCCTGTGGTACTCTGCATCTGTTCCTATCAGTTGCTGGATGAAGTCTCTCTGATGACAATTATGCTAGGTTCTGGTCCCAGCACATCCTGAAGGTGTGACAAACTTTAGAGCGAAGGTTTTATGGCTGGGTTTGTGTCCCAATCCCTCTACTTGAAGCCTTGCCTGGTTATAGACGATGACCAGCTTAGGCTCCCTGTGCTGCATTACTTGGAGTCTTTGCTAGGGTCACCCTCTTGAATTCTATGAAGTTCCCATTGGGTTAGGTTTCTACCTCATCCCTAAAATGCCTTCTCAAATTCCAGTTGTCTCTCCTAGGATTCTCTCCCTGTATCCCCTCCCATCTAATTTCTCCTGTTTTGGGTCCCACCTGTCCCCAGTCCACCTACAAAATCTATTCTATTTCCCATTCCTAAAGAGAGACTTTCATCCCCCATCCCCTTAAGCTTAGCACCCATCTCCATCCTTGTTACTTAGCCTTTCTGGCTCTGTGGATTGTAGGATGTTTACCCTTTACTTTATAGCTAACATCCTCTTATAAGTGAGTACATACCACTTATGTCATTCTGGGTTTAGGTTACTGTGGTGGTTTGAGTAAGTTTAGCCCCCATAGATTCATGTGTTTGAATGCTTGCCTTGTGGGTAGTGGCAGTATTAGGAGATTTGGTCTTGTTGGAGTAGGTGTGGCCTTTTCAAAGGAAAAGGTGTCACTGTGAGGGTGGACTTTGAGGTCTCCTGGTGCTCAAGCTCTGCCCAATATAGAACAGTCTCCTCCTGGCTGCCTTTAGATCAAGATGTAGAATTCTTGGCTCCTCCAGCACTGTGCTTGCCTGTAGGCTACTATGCATCCTGCCATGATGATAATGGACTGAATCTCTGAACTGTAAGTCAGACCTAATTAAATGTTTGCCTTTATAAGAGTTGTCTTGGTCATGGTGTCACTTCATAGCAATGAAATCCTAACTGAGACAGTCACCTTACTCAGGATGATTTTTTTCTAGTTCCACCCATTTACCAGCAAATTTCATGATGTCATTTTTAACAATTAAGTAATAATCCATTATATATGAAGAACTCAAGAAACTAGATACCAACAAACTAAATAATCCAATTAAAAATGGGGTACAGGTCTAAACAGAAAAATTTCAACAGAGGATCTGAAATGGCTGATAAACACTTTAAGAAAATGTTCAAAATCCTTAGCCATCAGGAAAATGCAAATCAAAACAACATTGAGATTCCATCTTATACCTGTCAGAATGGCTAGGATAAAAAACAAAAGTGACAGACAGCTCATGTTGGTGAGTCTATAGAACAGGCACAACTCTCCTCCTTGCTGTTTGAAGTGTAAACTTGTATAGTCACTTTGGAAATCAACAGGCAGTTTCTTAGTAAATTGGGAATCAATCTACCTCAAGACCCAGCTATACCACTCCTAGGCATATACCCAAAGGATACTTGCTCAACTATGTAGCAGTTTTATTCATAATAGACAGAAACTGGAAACAACATAGATGCCCCTCAACTGAAGAGTGCATGAAATGTTTTATTATGAATTGGTGCAGGAGCCTGTTGCAGCTGTCTCCCGAGAAGCTCTGGCAGAGCCTGACAAATACAGAGGTGGATGCTCGCAGCTAACCATTGGACTTAGCACGGTGTCCCCAGTAGAGGACTTAGAGAAAGAACTGAAGGAGCTGAAGGGGTTTGCAACTCCATAGGAATAACAACATCAGAACCAAACCCCCCAGAGCTCCCAGGGACTAAATCACCAACCAAAGAGTACACATGGATCGATCCATGGCTCCAACTGCATATGTAGCAGAAGATGGCATTGTCTGGCATCAATAGGAGGAGAAGCCCTTGATCCTGTGAAGGTTCTATGACCCAGTGTAGGGGAATGCCAGGACAGTGAGGTGGGAGTGGGAGCATCCTCATAGAAGCAGGGGGAGGAAGGATGGGAGAGGGGGGTTCCAGAGGGGGAACTGGGAAAGGAGATAACATTTGAAATGTAAATGCATAAAATATCCAATTTAAAAAAAACAAACAACGAAGCTAGATAGGAAGCAAGCGCTCCTGTCTCTTCTCATGAGCACTCCATCATGCTGATCGCCTCCCAATGGCCCCGCCTCCTAACACCTCCTGATACCATCCCATTAGAACTTGTAATTTCAACATATGACTTTAGGAGGGACCCTAGGATTTGCACACAGCAGCAGATGGAAAGCGAAGGTGCTTAGATAAGAGTTGGGCTGGTAAATGGTGGCCTCTTCTTATATGCTGGGTACATTTGAAAGGCAGAGATAACGTGATTGCTGACAGATTGGATGCCTGGTAAAAAGAAAAGAGGTCAAAATGACTCCAATGTTCTGACCTTGAGAAACCCTGATATGTCCCAAGCACCAACAGAAACAGGAAAATCCCCAAAATATACAGGTTTAAAGGAAAAAGAAGTTTCCAGAAGTTAGTTTTAGACATGCCAGATTTGAGGAACCAATTAGACAACCAAATGGAAATGGGTTATTAATTAGTAGTTGGTGGAAAGGACTGGGGTTAAATAGGCCTTTGGGGGTTACAGGTATGCAGATGGTACATTGAAGCCTAGGGACAGTAATGCCCGATTGGCGATACGGGACTATCACATCCACTGAACTTGTCTGGCACTGACTAGCCCCACCTTCCCTGACCTAAGATGTCTGCCTATCATCTACATCTGCTCAGGTTTTCTCTCCATGCCTGTCACTTCTTTTGCTCTAACACATTTACTTTTCCAGAGTCCCATTCTCTTAAGTGCTAGCAGCTGAATACTAAATGAAGAAAAAAAAAGGAATTGGTAGAGTTTTTTCTTTTTATTAGCATTGTTGGTAAAGTTGTTCCTTCTTAATTTAGAGATATTTAATTTCGTTAAATTAACCATAATTATTAGCATATTCCTATTTATAATCAATATGAAATAAAATTGAATAAATCATTGGGCCTTAATTAAATATAAAATGTCTCAGCCATCAGTATGACTGACTGTAAGTTTTAATTCATTATCATGAAATTAACTCATTTGTCACCATTTGGAATGTCATCAAGAAGTAAGAAATTTCAAAGACTTCTATTGAAGTCACTTAATAATTATGAAATAACTAGCTACATGATTTCTATTTAGAAAAGCAGCATGCCATTTTTTGATAGTAAACTTGAATTAGCATGGCTTAATTTTTATATAAACCAATTAAAATCATGTAAGTGCCTTGTATATGTTAAGTATTCTTTTGACGTATGTATGTATAAAGTATGTTCCAGAGTCTAGTGCCTAGATTTAGAGACAACAAACATATATGCGGAAGTTCTGTAACCTGGGATTGACCGTCAGTAAAGAATGAGTCCAGGAAGTAGTGTATTATTAAGTGTAGGTTGTAGAAATGGAGAAAGGCTTGTAAGAGAAGGAGAAATCTGAGCAGATATTGAGGAGATATGTTTTGTAATGTGGTAAGATGGAAAGGAATAACCAAGAAAAATGTGACAGATTAGACCTGGAGACGGGAAAGGACTTGACTAATGGCTCCCAATGAACCGAGCTGCACACTCAGGAAAGGGTGGTGCTCAGAGAACAGAATAGGGACAAGGCAAGTAGATTACTTCCTGATGTCCTCCGAGAAACTTCTGAGCATGCTTATCAACAGTTATGCGAATTCCTAGTTCCCTAGCCCCACCACCAGTGAACAGGTGAGGAAGGATTCCAAGCTCTGGCATTTCCTCACTTCCTGTCAGGACCAACCTGGTAGGGTTCTTTGTTGCTGTTTTGTTTTGTTGGTTTGCTTGCTTGTTTGTTTTTTATCTTTGGTGGTTCTATCTTTCCTCCCCTTTTTCTTCAGATATTTTGACTCCTTATGCCTTGAGTTCACCTCCTCTGCAGTTACCCTGAGCTAAACAGGCAAATCTACTTTTAAGGAAAATAAGTGTAGTTTAAAATGGCCTCTTAGAATCTTCAGACAGACTTTCCCTTTTACTTCAGAACTGGGTTTCTGTTTTTTTTCATTTGTTTGTTTTGTTTTTCTTCGTTTGTTTTTTTAATGACACATTTTCTTGATCATGTTCTTTTTTTCTTTGCTTTGCTTTTGAGAAAATTCCCCTTCTGCAGAAAAGCCCACCCTGAAATACTGTTTTTAACTGTAAGTTGTTTCTATAGGTTTTCCTGATAAATAAGCATGCTATTGAAATATCAGTTTAGCATACCTACTTCCTAAGTTCCGCAGCATATTAGGTTCACAGCATACAGAGTAGAAAGCACACGGGTGTCCACATGGATGCCCACCAAGGATCAGCATCAGAATGACACGTTGTACTGTTTTCAGTGTATTTTGACATCTCATTATTACTGAAATTCCAGAATCAGTGTTAAGCTTCACTCTTTCTTAGTATTATCCATTCTTTGGGTTTGGACAAGTATGCAAATGCCATGTGTCCTTTAGAATGTCCCACAAGCAGCTTCTGTTTCCTGGAGCCTCTTTGCTCTGCCCCTCACCTCTCTTTTGTTCTTTGACATGGCTGTCATCCACTTTTAATTTTTACTGTCAACTTAGTTTGTCATAGAGCCCCTATTTTGTTTTGTTTTGTGTTTTCTTCTGATAAGTTTGCTTCATGCTACTTCAAGGTATAACCAAGCAGTATGGGGAGAGCTCCATCAGTGCAGATCTTGGTCCACATGCATGAGTGCATCAGGGTATGACTTTGATTCCCAGAGCCCATGATGAACAACAACAAGAAATAAAGCTCAAAGTCTGGCATGATGGTACATGACTGTCATCACAGCACTGGGAGATGGAGGGAAGAACTCTTCGGCCTGCAACCCAGCCTACCCCAGGCCAACAAGACCCCTGCCTTAAAGCACAAGGTAGTTGATGCCAGGGGAACATCATTTGAGATTGATCTCTGTCCTCTACATCAGTGTTGAGAGAGAGAGAGAGAGAGAGAGAGAGAGAGAGAGAGAGAGAGAGAGAGAGAAGTATATAGAGGCACATAGAGACAGAGATAGACAGAGACAGAGATATACAAAGACAGACAGAGGGAGGCATACAGAGACAGAGACATACAGAGAGATGTTGTCAAATCCCAATCAAATTAGCAATTTGGAGTTTTCAATGGATAAAATGTTCCTTAGAGAGTCGAGTGTAGATCCAGCTAGCCTCAGAACGTGAGCTCAAACAGTGCTGGCATCTAGCCCTCCTATTTGTGGAAACAGGAAACATATGTAATTCAGTCTCACACCATTATTATACCTCATCATTGTTTTGTGGATAAACCATCGAGTTAATTCAAATGTAATTTGAAATAATTGATTTCAGTAATTTTATTTTATACCTAATCCCATAGACTCAGCCTGTTTCATTTTCTGTTGCCATAGGAACAGGTAAATAAATTAATGGAATTTTCTGGACATGATGGAAAATAATTTGTTTGATGTATTGTTTTCCATTTCATAATGGAACGCTTGTCAAACTGAGGGGCTAGAATTTTCCCATCAACTTCAAATATCATAATTTTGATACTATGTACTCTCCCTATCATTACCTTTAGAGATATCAGAAAATTTGGGCTTTGATCATTATTATAATATTAATGCTGTGCAGAGAACATTTGCATTTTATTTTCCTTTACATGAGCAGCATAGCAATCAAATAACTGCTCAATAGGTATCCATTTTCTCAAGTGTGATTAGGTACAACGTGGGGGCTTGCCTTCAGCCAAATCATGGGAAATTTCCAACATATAATAAAGTTTTGAAAATTAACCAGAGAGCATAAATAAATCTTTTTTCTAAGGGTTGAGCAAAACTTCGACCCAAAGATCAGGAAGGCCCTTCTATCACACATGTCCGTGGGAAGGGGGCGTTTCAGAGCCCGGTTCCTGTTCTGAGACTCTTGCATTCAACTTGAGTAACACAGGGTTGGAAGTGAACAACTGTGGGTCCAGAGATTCCCCCAGAAAACCTGTCTTGTCTTCAATGAGGTGAGTTTCAGAGGCCGAGAAAGGTCCAGCATTAGGGCTGCTTATTCCCTCATAGAGGCAGGGATGGGGAGGGGATAGGGGGTTTCCAAAGAGGAGACCCAGAAAAGGGGAAACATTGGAAATGTAAATAAAGTATCAAAAATAAAATAAAATAAAATAAAAAATTTTAAAAAAATAAAGCAACTTTTAAGAATCAAATGGATGTTTTGTGATGAATTTTCACTTTTGGTTAAGAGTGAAGGTTCTGAGGCCACACTGTGTGGGCGTGCACTCTAGCTACACCCCTTATTAACTGTAATTGCAAGCAAAGTAAGTGGCTTACATTCTCCAAATCTTAACTATGTCCTTTAGAAAATGTGATCTTAAACAGACATGAAATGAATGGGAATTAGTGAGCATGCAAAAGTACCTGAGTTTGAATCCTCAGTATTTACACAAAACCTGGGGATGAAGGTGGGCATCTGAAATCCCAGTGCCAGGAGAAGCAGACAGCCAATCCTTCATCCTCAGTGCTCGCTGGTCAGCGAGTGAAGCCAAACGAGCCAGCTTCAAGTTCTGTGGCAGAACCTATCTCAAAAAATAAGGTAAAGACCAATAGATGAGTTCACCTGCTGTCGACCTCTGAGCTATACACATGTATGCACAGGCACACACGGACACAGGTATTTACCATAGAGCTTGGCACGTAACAAGAATTAAAGCAATATTGGAGATTGCTACTATTAAGCAGATTGTCACACTTGCTTGTTGGAATTCCATCTGCTTTGATCAGAGAATGCTTACATCACTGTGATCAGAGACTGTGTCTAGCCATTAAAGATGACTTTAATTAAAATTGGTTAATTATTCATGGTTTTATAAGTGCTATGCACTTATGCTTGGATACGTCAGAACAACACGTTGACAAACAAAAACAATATGGCAGAATAAGAGGGGGAAGGAGGTGACTCGAAGGTGACAATGAGGCAAGGGATTTCCATGGAAGACCCGTGCAAGTGTGGGTCTGAGGTAGTCAGGGGAGTTGGGAAATGGACAGTGCCACAGCTGTCAGCTGCCCCAACTCTTGTCACTCTCTGTCTCTCCAGATTGCTGCTCCTCACCCACACTCATTCCTTTGAAATGGCTTTATACATTTTAGAGCTGTGCACTCGGTTTTCCTTTTTTTTTTTTGTTATCCTTTTTCATATGGTGTGTGTGTGTGTGTGTGTGTGTGTGTGTGTGTGTGTGTGTGTGTGTAGAACAGAGACTGACCTCAGTATCTTTCCCCACCACATTCCATCTTTATTATTTTTCCTAAGACATGGTCACTCAGCGAACCTGAAACTTATGACTGGCTAGCTGAACTGGCCAGTGACTTGGGGGAAGTCCACAGGCTTCTTTCTCCCAGGTGCTATACCTGCAAGCACATGCCACTGTGCTCGGCTTTGTACACTGGTGTAGGCCTCTGAAGCCAGGTCTTCCTGCTGTTCGGGGAAACATTGAACTGGCGATGATAGCCATCTCTTTATCTCCTGCTTTTCCGTTTGCAGGTAACAGTTCCGCAAACACCATCAGTGAACACAACCTTCTGTCCTCTAGCCACTGACTGAAATAACTCCTTAAAGCAACCTCTCTGAGCACTACCAGTGGGCCTGATCGCCCCACCCCACTCTCCTGCAGCACTGAGCTTTGTCATATTGTGCTTTTATCAGTGTGTCACGTTCTTGCTACACTGTAAACACATGAGAACAGATGCTGACTCTCATGCCTCCTTCAATGGGCAGACATTTTGACACATGGCACTCAAAATCTACAAGTTGGCTCATTGTCAAGAGGAGGTAAGGTTATAGGCTTCTGTGTTCGCCATGAACTGTCCCCATCGCTCTTGGCAGTAGTTATTCTCATAATGCCTGCATCTTAGAGAGTAGAACATAAATGCTAGTTCCTACAGCAGATAATGAGCAAGACTTGGTTCTTATATTGTTGTGCCCCACAGACTTAGTGATGTCACAAGCCTACCAGTGGCCCCAGACTTTCCATTTGTGATGTGAGAAACTCTTCCTCTGGATCTCAACAGCACTGCAAGCTTCTGGGTCCAGCATATTATAGAGGACTTGGAAAACCCTATAGACATTCCTTTAGCATCAACAGTCAATCAAGAGCATCAGTAGGGCAGGAGGCTGAAAGCAGGTACCACACATGCCTGGCAACCTGAGTTCACCCCTGGGGTATCCCATCCTTGCCTGACCTCTCACAAATCAATCTCTCTCTCTCTCTCTCTCTCTCTCTCTCTCTCTCTCTCTCTCTCACACACACACACACACACACACACACACACACACACACACACACACACACATTTATAATAAATAAAATAAGTTCTAAAACTTCATTCTCAGAACAATGCCTGTATCTTCCAGAGTAGGATGCATTTCTGAAACTCCTGTGCCTTAGCGTTTGTGCCTCTGTATCAATCATGAGATGCCATGTTAGAAATTAAAAAACAACCCAGTCCCAGACCTAGTCTTAGAGAATCTGAAGTTGGTGAAAAAGTCAAGCCCCAAACTTAGTATACATTAGACTAATGGCTTAACCAGTGAGATGAGTCCAGAGTAGTGAGATTACAGCCTGGCACCAAGAGGATACATCTCCTATCTAGGAGGACCCACCCTTTGGTGGACCCTATAATTTGGTTTGCACTCACACAGCATTCAAATAAGAATTAATGGCTCTAAAATAATTTCTGCCTCTGACTTTTCAGGAAGAAAGTTAATCTTTCAACTCCCTGGAGATTTCATCCATGGTCTTGATCAGCTTTTTCTTGAACAAGGGATATGGGTCTTTCAAAGATTCAAAGAAAATCTATTTCATTAATCTTCTTAATATCTCAGATATGAAAATGTGACTCTCTAGTTAGGTTTAATTTTGAAACATCACAACCAATGTAGGCTGGGGAGAAAGGGATTATTTGGCTTACACTTCCATATCACGGCTCATCATCAAAGGAAGCCAGGCAAGAACCTGGAGACATGAGCTGATGCAGAGACCATGGGGTAGTGCTGCTTATTGGCTTGTTCTCAATGGCTTGTTCAGCCTTCTTTCTTATAGAACCCAAGACTACCAACCCAAGGGTGGCACCACACACAATGGGCTGGGTCTTTCCTCACCAGTCACTAATTGAGAAAATGCCTTACAGGCCTGCTTACAGCTGGATCTTATGGGATCATTTTCTCAATTGAAGAGTCTTCCTCTCTAAAGACTCTAGCTTGTGTCGGATTGATATAAAACTAGCCAATACAGTAACTTATTTGTAGATCTTATTGTTTAACATCTCATGCCTTGTAAAGAATATGCATCACCTCTTTGCCGAATATATTTTACATCATCCTTTTCTCCATGGTTTTTATTCCAGAAATGTTTTCTGTACAAGCCAGTGGCCAGCTTCAGTGGCAGGGGTTAAAGATACCCACGGTTCATTTGTCTTCTCCTTGAACTCACTAAACAGTGTGGGCTGATGGATATCTGTAATAGTGGTAGATTTTATGACCTACAAGCAAAAGTCTTAAATCAATTGAATTTTGTTTGACCATAACTAAGAGAGCATAAAAAGCTCTGAATACAAGCTCTTGGTTGTTACTAGCTATTGAGGAAAAAAGAGATTTATTAATCATGCACTATTTACTGGACTCTGCTAGGTGTGGTACACATAAACATACACAAAGCAAAATTCAACCCCGGCTTTCATAGAATTTAAATTTCATGGCCAGTTACAGAGTATATTTTTGAGAAACTAAAAAACTTTACTTGGAATAGAAAGATTGGAGGTTGCATTACATATAAAGAGAGTTTGGTATGGGATGCTCTCAGACTTTAGTAAAGATCTTAGATTTTGCTTATTTATTAGACAGAGCTACCTTAACATAGATCATTCCAATTTGGAACTTACTAATTCCAAATGGTACCAAGCCATATTGGTAGCCTAAGTTAAGAGGGTTTATTTTCAGGAAAAAGAGGAGTCTTGTGCAAATATTGCCAGGAAATGAAAACTAGGCAGGCTCAGAGAATTGGAGCAGAGTCAGAGGGAGCCATCTCTACTAGGGCTGTCTCTGTCCTGTTTCCTTCTCACCTGCTTCTCTCAATTTTCATGAGCCACATTCCTGACCCTGTTTCCTTCCCACATTCTTACCTGCTCAGAGTTAAAGCAGGTAAGCTTCAAATTTTCCTTTATATTTTGTCTTGTCACCCTCCAACCGTAATTAATAAGGTCCAAATAAATGATCCTTAAACCATATAAAGATATCATCAAGGCCAGTGGACATTTTCTTCCTCATCAGACCACTGATGTAGTCACAGAAATGTGTCATGGTATACACTAGTTTGAAAAAGAGCAGAGAGAAAATGAGCCCAACCATTTCTTAGCCTCGTCTCTCAACACTGGCTCCTATGGTGGTTGTTCATACAGGTGAAAATTAAATTTTAAATTCTATGTGGACCTAATTTTGACTGTGCAATATGAGGTGTTTTTTTTTAAACTCTGTATCATCATTTGGACATTATGATATGAAAGTTTAATATCCCCACTGTGGCTTAGCCTAGCATCTACCTTTACAAAAGGGAAGTAAGAGATAGATGTTATTGAAATGCTCTCAACAAGGAGGTGACAGCCACTAGTTTTCTGTCAAGGAAGTAGCTGGAAGGGCTGACCTGTTTGTTCAGTGGGGGACATGACTGGTAAAGTCTTTACAAGAACATTTCCAATATTTGTTATATAATGATGTTATCAAAATAAAGCAATTGGGAGCAGAGTCCATGATATCCACAGATACCCAAATGTTAGGGGTTCCCCAGGAAAGTAGCTTGATCAGCAACCACTAAGTATGATTGCTTTGCTTAGCTTGTTTGTTTGAATTATAGCTTCTTAATATCCCACCATGATGTCATCAGAGAAATCATGTACACAGGCAAGCGTTCATTCATCCTCTATGATCCACCCATCCCAGATTCTGTTGTGTGTGGAATCAGAGGGGTTAATGCAGTTTGTAAACTTACTGAACATCTACAAGGTCAAAAGCGGCTTTGCTGGTTCAGCAGGTAAAACCAAGGAAAGCTTCCAAGTAAAAAGCTGCAAGGTCTCCATTGTTGAATGCAATCATTCAAACAGAAACTCTGGTTGTCCAGGCAGAAACGTTACTAAGAATCCCTTTGTCTGTCTCTAATTAAGTCCCTTTCCAGACATCAGCTTTATTCAACCAGTTTGGACAAGTGTGTGTGTGTGTGTGTGTGTGTGTGTGTGTGTGTGTGTGTGTGTGTGTGTGTGTGAGAGAGAGAGAGAGAGAGAGAGAGAGAGAGAGAGAGAGAGAGAGAGAGAGAGAGGAATCAGCAGGCAGGGACTAGCTGCTTCTCTTTGATGTACCATGGTCTTGTTTTCTGACAAACCTAGACTCTAGCTGATTTCCCCCAGGTCCCCCACTCCCATCAGTAGACAAATCCTATAGTTCTGCTGCTGGTAAATGCAGGACTTAATGGTGTCTACACCCCTCACTTGTTATGCTGGAGGCATTCCTTCTTTTACAACCTGCCCACCACACCCTCCCGCTTAGTGCCAGGCTAATTAATGAGCTATTACTCAAGTGCATAAACTCTCTTGGAGAATGAGAGTACAATGGGAGAACTATTTGCATGGCTTTAACTAGGATATCAGCATTTTCTTGCTTGCAATATGGCTGTCTTCTCAGTTGATAAAAGGACTCCTGTTACAATTCAGCTCTCTGTGGGAGTGTGAAATTTTATTAACTCTTCATTTGTAAGTAAGGGACTTCCCTGGAACCGGGAAAGCTGGATATGCTGAAGCATGTAATGAGCACATCCCCAGGGAGAACGTGAATAACAATTCAGATTTGGATTTGCTTATTATTTATAGATTTTCTGCTCACCAGTGTTAGGGAGACACCTGATCACAGTCTAATTTGACTGCTTTGCCAGTGTTTGGGACTTTATATCTTTTCCAATGTTCCTTTAATCCAGGGCACGGAGAGTAGATTTGAGTTCATGATTTACTGCTGCTCATCGCTTCCTGCCTGAAATCAGGACACTCTCACAGTGGTGGATGGTGTAGCAATCAATGTGCACCAACAGAGCAGGCTGTGAAACTGAGGATGGAGCAGCCTTGACCTAAACTTGGATTTCACACACAGTGCCAGGTGGCGAGCCACAGCACAGTGCTCACCCTCTGGAAACAGCTGCTGGCATGTTCCCATCAGAACCCCCATGGGTCTCAGGGAAAACAGGTGGGGAAGCCTTCCCTACTTTTTAGCAAGAATCACAGCTGTGTCTCTGCACCTTCCTTTCCGATCTGCCTGGTTCTGAGTATTTCATAGTTGTGTATATTTAACTAATTTGCATGGACAGCATTCCTTTTATTTATTTATTTTTAATTAATAATTTTATACATTTACATTTCAAACGATATCCCCCTTCCCAGTTTCCCTTCCAAAGCCCCCCATTCCATTCCCTCTCCCCTTTGCATCTATGAGCGTGCTCCCCCACCCACACACCCAATCACACCTCACCGCTCTAGCGTCCCCCTAGGCTAGGGCATCAAGCCTCCACAGGACCAAGGGCCTCCCCCCTCATTTATGCCAGATAAGGCCATCCTCTGCTACATATGCAGCTGGAGCCATGACTCCCTCCGTGTATACTCCCTGGTTGGTGGTTTAGTCCCTAGGAACTCTGGGGGGTCTGGTTGGTTGATATTGTTTTTCCTATGGAGTTGCAATCCCCTTCAGCTCCTTCAGTCCTTCCCCTAGCTTTTGTAAAGTTCCAAACCTATCTAGAATATATCTCGGTTCTATTCATCCACCACTTTCTCCTCACTCAAGCTCCCCTCATCCTGCTAACATATCTGCCATTCTCCACCTCTCCTCTCTCCGCACTGTCTTATTAGCGATGCCCATATGGCGTGGTTATGGGTCATTCATTCACAGGGATATGGGCAACCTATGTGTCACTATCCCTCCGAGAAAAGTGACTCTCCTTCTCCCAACAATCATCAAAGGACATCAACTCCCAGCTAAAGGCATCTGGAGTTCTATTCTGGAATTTTTAACCCTCTTGATCTTCTGCAGGTCTTATGTGTTAACCACAGTTGCTCTGAGGTAATGTGTGTAACATCCATGTCCTGTCCAGCAGTCACCTCTCATAGGATCTCCCCATCCTCTAGCTCTAGTATTCATTTTGCCCCACCCCAACCACTTCCTAGACGGTCCCCATGTCTCCGGGATCGGCTAACATAGGTGTTCCATCCAGAGATGAACACTCACCGTCTCTTAATCTCAGAATTTTGAACAGTTATGTGTCTCTGCACTGCGTAATGTGTCCACGATACTTCTCTTTGGTAACTGATGGCAAGCACCAACAGTGGAAGCTCCTATTGAAGGTCACCAATAAGAGACACTTTTGACTGAGCCATATTCTGTGGGACCCACAGGTAGACCTGTCCCTGTATATGTGTGGCAGCCACTCTTTGTCATAGCCAACTTGGATTTCTGGACCATCTGTGGTTGTAATAGAGAGAAATGGGAACACAGACTGCAAACTGCTTTTTGGGTCACTTGAGACTCCTATCCAAATGTATGCCACTAAGTCCCACCATGTGGCTTTTAGATTCTGCTAAGGTCTCGGAATCTATGAACCTCATATTCTTCATCTTTACAAGTGGGGAAATAATGCAGATGCTATTTATCTTCCTGAGACAACCACAGAAAGCAATCAAAATAGCATGTGGGGAAACTCACTGTGAGGTCCCTGCCACTGTAAATCTGTATCACATTACTACGACAAGGACAGACTAGAAACACATCACCCTAAAACAAAGCAGATGCGGAATCATGACTCAACAAGGTAAGTAAATGAATAAGAAACTCATTTTACCTTCCATATGCACTCGTCCTTTATCTTCCCTTGAAATAAAACTTTCTTCGGATTAAAAACTCTCCTGTGAATGTGTTATCAGTTTTGTTGATGTCTGTTTGCCTCTCTCTCTCTCTCTCTCTCTCTCTCTCTCTCTCTCTCTCTCTCTCTCTCTCTCTCTCTCACACACACACACACACACAGGTCTTTTAAAATCCATTCATGCAAATGGACCCAATTCTCCTTGAAATTATAATAAAAAACAAAAACCATTGAAAGTCTGACACACACCAGGGTTGGATACTTAAGTCTCTACACTGTGTTTAAAAATCTCTAAGCTGTGCATGTTGTCATGCCGAAGCAGCTGCTGCTGTCCGCCTGCCCTTGTCTCCATGAATCCATAAGCAGGAGCACACTGCGCAGCTCCCTCCTTCTCCAAATCCTTCCTCTAATCACGTCCGTTTCTAACACACTCATCAGCATGCTGAGCAGAACTCTAGATATTTCTTTAGCCTTTGATTTTCACATTAAACTATTAGCTTTTGCTTTTCTGAGTTCTGTAGTAAGGCTGAAGAAAGGGCTAAATGATGGGGCCAAGTGTGGGCGTGACACCATTCAGGCATCTCTCTGGAATCCTTTGTCTCTTTGCTTCTGTCTGGAGCCCCTCTCACTAGAGACAACAGCACCTTGGAAGAGAGCCGGATGCAAGCATGGGCTGGGGTATAGTCAAGGGAAGTCTAGTGCCTGGGAACTCAATCGCTCTCAATACTTCTTGGACTGTTGACTGTAGTGACATGGCCACTACACAGCTCAAGAGCACCAAACAGTTCAGGTCTAGGATGCTAATGATAAAAACCATAACTTTACTATATTTGAAAGCTAAATGAAATTGGATTATTTCTGAAAAGAGCAATTAAGGACTGAGTCAGAAAAATATAAGAAACCTAAGTAGACCTGCACATCTTAAAAAACATATGGCAAGTACCCCAAAGCTCTTTTTCTTAATCATTTTATTTGTTTACATTCCAAATGATATCCCCCTACCCCGTTACCTCTCCATAAACCCCCATTTCCTCCCCTCTTCTCCCTTCCCTCCCCTTTGCCTCTATGAGGTGCTCCTCCACCCACTCCCCCTCACGGCCCTAGCATCCCCATACTCTATGGCACCAAGCCTCCACCGGACCAAGGGCCTCCCCTCCCATGGATGTCAGATAAGGCCATCCTCTGCTACAATTGTATCTGGAGCCATGGCTCCCTCCATGTATACTCTTCGGTTGGCAGTTTAGTCTCTGGGAGGTCTGGATGGTCTGCCAGTTAGTTGATGCTATTTTTACTATGGGGTTGCAAACCTCTTCAGCTCCTTTAGTCCTTCCCCTAGTTCTTCTATTGGGGTTCCCAGGCTTAGTCTGTTGGTTGGCTGTGAGTATCTGCATCTGTATTGGTCAGGTGCTGGTAGAACTTCTCAGAGAACAGCCATACCTGGCTCCTGTCAGCAAGCACTTCTTGGCATCAGCAATAGTGCCTGTGTACCCTAAAGCTCTTGGCTAGCTTATGTCTTCACTTCATTCAAAGAACTTGGTACTTAGAAACTTGGCTCCCATTTTCCAAGGAACTGAAATCAAAGAGGCATGGTGGACCAAATAATACATTTTAATATGAGAAGGAAGACATTAGCTGGAGCAATCTCTATGTAAAGTTGAAAGAGAGTCTCAACACAGATTTTTGTACTAGTAATGACTACTGTGATCCACCATAGATCCAAATACTGAATTACTTAGATCACATATCTTGGTTCACTTACTGTGTACATTAAACCTATGGAAGGGTAGTTTTACCCCTTCTTGAACGAATATAAAAAACATCTTTAGGAATGATTGGTAGGTTATGGGCTTGGGTTTAGGCACCACTTAAAGTCTGGACCTGGAAGATCTGATTTAGAGAGAAAGTTCTCTTCAGTATGCCAGAAGTCAGGGTAGAGAATACCAAATAAAAGTTTTTACTTGAGGCCTCTGAAAGAAAATGATTGAATCAGGGTTTTTTTATTTTAATTGAGATTTTTTCTGTTAATTTCACCAATGATATTTATGCATCATTCTTCCTGGGATATAATCCCATTTAATTTGCCATGATCTATTGCAGAGAGCACTGAGTAGAACAATGTTTTTTTCCCTCCCATTCAATGTACAATTTATAGATTGTATTATTTTTTCTATGTTTTTGTTGATATGGTCTTATTTTTAACCTATCACTTGATTTTAAATTATTATGGGCTTGAGATGATACCTTATGTATCTTGACTAAATATTGCTTAATTGACTAATTAGTATTGTCTTCAGAAATAGAGAGAATCAGCTGTCCATCATTGCTTTCCCCATGGTCAGCACTCAGTATAGCATATGATATGTAAAGAGCAGATATGAAATGACTCACTGCTTGAAATATACATCCCGGGTCTGAACTCAACCAATTTCATCTGGAATATCTTCTCATGACTAAAAATGACAGTCCCAAACCCAAGAGTAACTTGAAGTTTCCCCTAGAGGGAAGTTCTTCTGTTTCTGTCACCACCATCTAATTTGCTTTCTCAAAATATAGGGGCATCTACAGAGAGAATAGACGAGTCACAGTACTGTTATTGAGGGACTCTGGAACCAGCTGCGAATTGCCTGTAGCCTGAACACAAATGAAATTAAAAAGGATGTTATTTTTTTCCATTAAGACATACAAACACGTCCTTATGGTTTTCTACCCCTCCCCCAAATTACAAATCCCTTGAAAATAAGAACCATCCAACTGTTGTCATACTCTCACCATAAATATGCATCAAATAAATGTTCATATGAAAGGAAGATCCATCCACTCACTACTTGATAGTCTGCCATTTGGAGCTGGGCTTACTTACCGTGATCAGAGTCATAGTGGATGACAGTACCATACATGGAAGGTTATGAGTGCTGAGATTAAGTCCCATATCCCAATATTGAAATATAAAAATTTGAGGTATAAGGAAGATTGGAAATACAAATGCTTGCAAATCAAAATGGTAGAGAAATGTTGACTAGTAGGTCAAATAAGGACTCCGAGCTGATGGTTCTGGAAAACAAATCTACCATGTTGAGTTTTCTGCCCTCCATCCAATTTCCTGTGTGGCTACCTACTTCATTTCTCATTCCAAGGTTTTATGGGGCCTAATGGATTGTTCAACATTTCAATTTCCTTGAAAAAGGAATTCTAGCACTATTAAATGTACTTTCCCAAAAAGAATGACAAAATTATACATGAGATTGTGCAAGCATATAAATGGGATAAAGAAATGAAATTGGAAGAAGAAAGTTAAGGCTGAAGGAAAAGATAGAAGACATCTATTCAGGGAGAGAGGTGCTTTGTCAAAGCAAAGCTGGATGGAAATGGCATGCATGATTGCCATACTGCAGTCGTTCCCAATGCCTACTACATAGAATAGGTTTCATTTTTCTTAAAATGTGCATTCTCCTCAGATCCTCTCATTTCTGCGCACGCATGCGCACACACACATACACACACACACACACACACACACACACACACACACACACACACACACTTTATCATCATCATCATCATCATCATCATCATCATCATCATCCTCTAAACACAGCACAGGTAGGGAGACCTTACCACTTCTGAACGCTACAAAGAGATTTCCTCATATGTGTGGCTTATAGAAAATAAGACAATAGTGACATTTCTTAAAATTTAATCTTGTAAAACTATACTTAATAAAAACGTGAGCCAACTAAAATAACTTTCTGGAGTAAATTATTTTTTGTGTTTCTAATACTGGTTCTCTGGTGTCTAAATTCTGTGTTCCTCTTACCTGTTAGGCATTCTCCTCACTAAATTTTCTTCACCCCAACTTTTCTGCTTTACTAACAAGACCACTGCACCAATTAGTCTCCTTCCTTTATGTATAGATGAGTTACTTTCCTCTCTTTATTGTATACTTATTTTCCTCTCATGTCTAAAGCAAATTGAAGATTTGTCTATTTCAAAAGACACACTTGGTTCATCACATATCAGCTTATTCCCTTTTTGAAAAGTATATGTTATGCTTTTAATTTTAAAACTATAAATTAAAGAATGACACTTCTTTCTCAGTTGAGTTTCTTTCTCCTTAGATCATAAAAGCACAGAGAGAATGAATTTTGTTAAGTTCATATAAATAATGTGTGGGAAAAAGATTTTATTTTGGTATTTGATACAAACAATTTTGTGAAATTTTATGTCATCAAGAAGAAAGATAAAACAAAGCTAATTCCAGATTAAAAAGGCAAATCATACTGGGGCAGCTGGATAGAGTTGGTGGAGAAAAGCCTAATAATAACTGTAGGAAGTTTGGGTCCTGTAGAAAAATGGCATTTGTTCACTGCGTCTTCATTTCATTCAAGGATGCTGATCTATGACTCAAGGGGAAGGCCTTTCTGAAGCAGATTGACACAGTTAGTTTTTCCCTAACCTATTACCAATACCTCAGTGTAGATGGGGTTAGCTTGTATAAGATAAGTGTGATGAAGGCTCTTTTATTCCTACTAATAATTTAAAATATCATGGCAGTCCAGGTTTTCCGAAAGCAGAAACTCAGACAGAATTAAATGCATAAGACTTTTATTAGGAGAAATGTTTGCATCAGAATAAGTGAATGAGGAAATACAGAGGTTGTCGAGCCATGAGTCTTCCATACAAGTCTGATCCCAAGTGAGGGTAGAGAAAAGGTAGAGAGGTAGAGAAAAGGTTTAATGGAAAATTATCCAATTGCATCTATCATAGACTTAGGAAGTTCTTGAAAGAGAGAGTTGGCCATGAAAATTTCCTTTCCTATGGGAATTAATGTGTCTCTGTACCCCTACTTCCAGAAGTCTTTAACATGGCTTTAACACCAAGGCTGAAGTGAATTTAAAACTGTCTGTGACGCTCAGTGATTAAATTCCCTGTAGTAAGAGATCCATAGGCAATATTCATAGAATTTCTATAATTCACATCTTCATTGACATTTTCTTCCTAAACATGCTCAGATGAAGGAGGTTAAGTCATATGACTCTGTCACCTCTCAGCCACCATCCTTGCTCCTTCATGCCATGGTGCTGTTGACACTGAGACCCCCCAACTGACACCCTCCCTCTCATTTGCTAGCCTTTCTAAATTCCAGTAACTCTAAGGTGTTTACTCTCAGTAGGACATAGTGATGTCACCTAGACCCTGATAACTGAACTACTTGGAAACTTGATAGTCATACACTTTTCACTTTACACTTCATGCAAGCTGTGCTCAGATAATATACAGCACAAGATGATTCTACATGTGGAAACAGCAACAAAGATGTGGGGGTGAGAGGAGACAAGATTCATGTCACAAATCTCAGGAATCAGAGTCCAGAGACCAGTATCAGGATGCAGATTTGAGTTTACTGTGTAGCACAGGAGCCTATATGCAGTGTCTGAGCCAATCCCAAGCCCCCAAATCAAGGGTCATTCATATTTCACCACACCATCACTATGCCCCAGTGAAAGCCCTGCCTGATGAGGTAACTCAGAAAGAGCAGGGAGGCAATGGAGGAGCATTGTCACCTGTCAGCACTCTCATGAATGGGTGGGGGTGAGGGTGGGGGTAGGGGTTAGCCACCACCCTGGCCTCAGTTCCTTTTTGGTGTCACATTGGTGTTCCAGGAGCCATCTTAGATCTGATGCCATGCAAGGCAGATCAAGACTCTTCAAGGAGTCACAGAAGCCTGTGGCACCTCTCTCTCCACCCCACTTTTTCCTTCACAAGTTTGGCTTCCACATTCCTCAAAGGTCCACCTTCTGTTTTATTTCAATGCTAAGGACTTCCATAAGTAGCAAGTTGGTTTGCCAATGTTGAGCCTTGACATTTCAAGGGATGAGAAATGTCCCATTTATCCCTGACATAGAACCATTTATAAGTGTCTGTTGGAGTTCCCCCTTGGAGGGCAGCGGAGGTTAAGCATATTGGCCACCTGCTCAATGAATCTCAACTCAATTGAGGAAGTCCCTGGTAACTACCTGAGCCAGTAGGATGAAATCCTCTGTGCATATATCTTCTGTTAGACAAAAGTCTACCATCTCTGGGGCCAGGTTGAATGACCTGTTAAATGGAAGTACTAGGGTAGAATTGATGGAGAACTGGTCTTCTACTGTTGTTGGATTGACATTGTACATGATAGGCAACTAGAAATCCCAACTAACAGGGAGAAAAATTGTCAGGATCCATATAGGAAAATCTAAGGTTAGCAGGTGACCTTCCTGAAAGAGGTCCACCTTTTTGCATGGCCAAAGATGGGTGAGCTCTGAGAGGCAAGGTCCCAAGGAACTTCATCTCAGGATTGCTTCTTGTAGCTTATATGCCTTTACTGTCACTATTACGTAGACTAAGAATTCCTGGGTATTAGACCACCCTATTGAGCAGACTTCCTGCAGATCAACATAAAGATGAACTTTCATGAATTAATTGGTTTAGGTTAATTAATGATTTTATAAAAGTCATGATTTGATTAAAATAATTTTAGGAAAAAAGTTTTAAGAGATGGTTTTAGTTGTTTTTCTAGAAAGATGTAATAAAGTTAGAATCAAGAATAGAATGTGCCCACTCCTCATAATAGTAAGTAACTATTGCGCATAATAAGAAATACAATGAGCTTTCATAATTACACTAAAAAGAGAAATAGGATTGAGACAAATTTGTATTCAAGGAATGTTAAACATTGAAGTCTAAGGATGGAGCCACTGGTGTGCACTATGATAAGACAAGGTCATGTGAAAACATTGCTTTGAACTTATAATGAGCTTACAATATGAAGCACTGCTTTGAATTTGTTATTGATACCTTTCTAAAACTTCCTCCTTTTGTGACATTTTATCTATGAGGTAATTCTTTTTTACATAGAGAACTTTTTAAGCTATAAAAAGGAAACACAATAAAGAAAAGTGGTGCAGCCATTTTCTGCTTCACTCAGTGTATATGTATATGTGAGTGACCTTTCTTTTCTCTCTATTCCAAAAAGAGTCAACAAGATAAACATGGATCAACTTGCATTCTTCTACATACAGACTGCCAGTTAGATCAGCACCATTTGTTGAATATGCTTTCTTTTGTTCCACTATATAGTTTTGGCTTCTTTGTCAAAGATCAAGTGTTCATAGGTATGTGTGTGTATTTCTGGGTCTTCAATTATATTCCATCGTTCCACCTGTCTGTCTCTGTACCAATACCAAGCATTTTGTTTTGTTTTTATCATTATTGCTCTGCAGTCCTCGGGTTTTTTTTTTTGTTTGTTTTTTGTTTTTTGTTTGTTTGGTTTTTTTTCACATGAAGTTGAGAATTGCTCTTTCCATGTCTGTGAAGAATTGTGTTGGAATTTTGATGGGAACTGCATTGAAGATTGCTTTTGGTAGGATGGTCATTTTTACTATGTCAATCCTACCAATTCATGAGCATGGGAGATCTTTCCATCTTCTGAGGTCTTCTTTAATTTCTTTCTTCAGAGACTTGAAGTTCTTGTCATATATAGATGTTTCACTTGTTTGGTTAGAGTTACAAAGATATTTTATATTATTTGTGACTATTGTAAGGGGTGTTGTTTCCTTATTTTCTTTCTCAGCCCATTTATCATTTGTATAAATGAAGGCTACTGATAAGTGGCTATTAGCCAAAAAGTTCAGAATACCCATGATGCAACTCACAGAACTTAGGAAGCTTAAGGAGAAGGGAGGCCCCAGTATGGATACCTGAAAAACTTAGAAGGGGAACAAAATAATCATGGGAGGCAGAGGGAGGGAGAAACCTGGGTGGGAGATGGGAAGGTTGAGGGGAAAAGAAGGGGTGGGATCAGATATGACAGGAGGGATGCCCAGAGGGCCAGGAGAATGAAATGAAATATGTAGCAGTGGGGATTAGAGGACAGGGGAAACCTCTAGACCTGGGATGTGAGAAGCTACCAGGACTCAATGGAGATGGCATTAGCTGAAATGCCCAACAGTGAAACTGGAAGAGGCCACCTCCAATAGACAGATATGGCCCCCGGTTGAGGCAGGGGACTACCCATCCATTTTCAAAATTTTTAATCCAGCATTGTTCCTGTATAAAGGAAATGCAGGGTCAGAAATGGAGCAGAGACTGAAAGAAAGACCACTCAGAAACCATTCCAACTTGGGAGTCATTCCATGCACAGGCACCAAACCCCAACACTATTGCTGATGCCATGTTGTGCTTGCACACAGGAGCCTGGCATGGCTGTCCTCTGAGAGGTTCTACCAGCAAGTGACTGAGACAAATACAGATACTCACAGACAACCATTGGATTGAGGTCGGGGAACAATATGGAAGAGTTAGAGGAGGGACTGGAGGAGCTGAAGGGATTCAACCACATAAGAAGACCAACAGTGGCAATTAACCTGGGCCCCTCAGAGCTCCCAGTGACTAAGCCAAAAACCGAGGAGCATACATGGACTGGTTTGTGGCCCCAGACACATGTGTAGCAGAGGACTGTCTTGTCTGACCTCAGCAGGAGATGATGTGTTTAATCCTGTGCAAACTTGATGTCCCAGAGAAGAGGAATGCTGGTAAGAGTGAGGTGGGGGGCTGTGGGCAAGTGGGGGAGCACTCTCTCAGATGTAAGAATAAGAGGGGGGAGGGGGAAGAACTTCAGGAGGGGCACGGGGAAGGGGGCAACTTTAGGAATGTAAATAAATAAAGTAATTTAATAATAAATCAAAAATAAGTTAAAGAGCTCCCTGATCAGCCAGAGGCTTCTGGTTGACTCACCAGAAAAAAAGAGCACTGGCAATGAATCCTTTTACTCAATTCCCAGCAGCTAAACAGCATGTATTAATTTGCCAGAATTTAGTTTGTATTAGGCACAGAACAAGAAAGTTAAGTTTTTAGCACAGAACAATAAGAAAGAGGTAAGTTTCCCTAGCACTTATTTAAGCATAAAGAGTTAAACTTTTAGCACTTATGAGAGAACACAGTAGGGATTAATTACTAGAAACCAGCAGCATTTGGACTTAGGATAGCAAAGAGTTTAGAAAAGGTAAATATTACCAAAAGTAAGCTACCTTTGTCCCAGCAATCACAACTTCTGCCACCACAACTACCAGCACCCTGTTACAGCCTTCCAGACCTGGGAACCCTGTAGATGCTGGGAAGATCATCAGCAAAACACTGGGTGGATTCCTAATGGCAGCCCACAGGAGTGGCTGAGCATGGCTTGAGAATTGTCCTTTATGATAGCATACATCAGTAGAAGGGTATGTGGTCCTGGGTCTGGTCCTTTTGGAGAGATTTTCTGTGCCTGGTTTACAAGAGCCTTGAGGCTCCCCCAGATCACCAGTGTGGTGGCTGTCTAGGGATGTCTTTGCTGTGGGCGTACCCCTGTTGGTTAGCTGCCAGGAGAGTGCTGCTCTACAACTGGCAGTCATTCTGCAAGGCTGTCCTCCGTGGCTCTAGAGGGTCCATCTGGACCATTCTCAGTGCAGAGCTTGATGGATCTGCCAGGAACCCAAATCAGCTTATCTGATCCTTCTAGAAAAACACAAACAAATCCTTATCCCATGGTTAGCAGAGGGGCTAGGCCCTTCCAGGTGTTTTCTATAAGGTCTCTCCAATAGATCAAGGGCAAAGGAGTTATTCTTGGCAGCATAGCCCCCCAGTGTTTATATTATGCAGAGACCCTGTTTGACAAAATTATGCTTCTATTAATTTATCTTGAGGTCCAGTCTCCCATATCTCCCTTTCTAGTTGTTTTTTGAGAGAGGAGTGGGCCAACTCAATGATAGCTTGGCCTTGAGATTTATGGGGAATTCCCAGTCCTTGAAAAGGAGTCAAAGAATGCACTAAGATATGTGGGCCCATTATCAGTCTTTAGGATGTAAGGAACACCCACAGCCAGCCTAGCCATTCTCATAGTGGCAATCACCATCTTGGCATTTTATTTGTGTTGTGCTACAGGAAAAGCATAAGAAGATAAGGTATCTATGCCGACATGAACATATTTTAAATGCCAACCTCAGGGATGTGAGTTAGGGTGAAGGCCTACAGGATATGATGAGTGTATCCAGGGACCTGAACTGCAGTGGTCCTAAAGGAAGGAGCTGCCTGCAGGCTGGGCAGGCACTGTAGGCTTAGATTTTTTTAAAACCTACTTTTCATGAGGGTTTTCAAATGCTTTGACCCCCCTCCCCTTCTAGCCTACTGTCCAAAGGTAGGGGGAGAAGAGATGGTAAATAGGACAAGGGGATATGGACCTGTTTAGAAGTTGTTCCTTGGGGGTGTCTTAGTCAGGGTTTCTATTCCTGCACGAACATCATGACCAAGAAGCAAGTTGGGGAGGAAAGGATTTATTGAGCTTACTCTTCCATGTTGCTGGTCATCACTAAAGAAAGTCAGGACTGGAACTCAAGCAGGTCAGGAAGCAGGAGCTGATGCAGAGGCCATGGAGGGATGTTACTTACTGGCTTGCTTCTCCTGACTTGCTCAGCTGGCTTTGTTATAGAGTCCAAGACTACCAATCCATAGATGGTACCACCCACAAGGGGCCCTCCCCCTTGATCACTAATTGAGAAAATGCCTTACTGCTAGATCTCATGGAGGCATTTTCTCAACTGAAACTCCTTTCTCTGTGGTAACTCCAGCTTGTGCCAAGTTGACACAAAACCAGCCAGTACACTCCCCAACTTGCTTCTTGATGTTTGTGCAGGAATAGAAACCCTGACTAAGACAAATTGGTACCAGGAGTGGGGTATTTCTGTGACAACCTGATCGTGTTTTGGGGAGGACTTTGGAAGGACTTTGGAACTTTGGCTTAGAAGATCTATTCGTTGTTAAGAGATCTGTGAGATGTCATGTAGGAGCTTAGAAGACCATGTTGAGAACAGTGCAGAAGATGGAAGCCTGGCTTGTGAAATTTCAGAGAGAAGATTAAAGACTCTTATCAGGACCATTGCTAGTTTGATTTAAGATTCTGTGGTTTTGGTTAGCTGGGGCTGAAGATCAGTTGTGATTAACAAGATACCAGAACTACTAAAGCAAAACCATTGCATTACTGGGACTATTGATGCTAGTTAGCTGGAGCTGGGAAATTGGCAGTGATTGGGAAGAGACCAACATCAATGAGGTGAAATCTTCTGAGAAGTGTTTTCTGAGAGCACAGAGACTGCATTCCAGAGATAGCCAGTACGGAGGGCAATTCCAATCTCCATTTGTCAGGATACCAACAGTCCAGTTCAGTAGTGTCAGGATAGCAAACATGAATCAGTCGTGGTGGCACAATCCAGCAGAAACAGCCAGGCCTCTGCTGAATCGCTTGAGTCAGTGGGAATGACCAGAACCAGCCAGGATGCCAGGAGAAATTATCTGCCAGGCCTCTCTTAACAAAATGAAGATCAGCGAAGACAAAGACACAAGACCAATGAAGCATTGCAAAACTAACTATGCAAGCTCACCTTCACTGTCCACTGAGTTCTACTCTCTCCAAATATCACATGTCCTCCCACACGACTTGCCTGAGCAAAACACCGAGTGAGTCTGCATCACATAACATATCCAGAAACTTCCTCTTCAGGCACACACTAAATGTTTGCCTGAGGCTGAGGTAAGATTAGGGAAAAGTGAATGGAACAAGTAGGCAGAAATATGGAAGTATGTGTGTGGGGATTGAGCTTGTTCTAAAGGGGAAGACAAAAAAGTAGAAACCAGCTGGTCTACTTCTCAGTTGCCTTGAGAGATTTCACCTGGGAGGTTAAGATGAGAACACACATGTTCGATATAAAAAGGTGAAACTCTTCACTCAGTGATTGTCTGTAATTGGATCACAGCCAGGTGTAAGGGTCCACCTGAGGGCCTGACAGAAGTCAAAGGTAGAGATCTGATTCCACTGGTGGCATACTGACTATCACTGGAGATGCTGATGTGCCCTGGCCAGTCCCTTAATAAAGTTTAAATGGCCAGCAATTCACTTAATTGAACTGAATCGTTGAAGTACTGTTTAAATATTTTTGGAGTAGCATTATTAGAGCCATATATGATATAGCCAAATCATTCTTAGAGGCATCTGTGAAAGCAGCCTGTAGGATGGGCCTCTCAGAAATAAAGCACCTATTGTATACACTCATCATAGGCAAGTTGGAAATATTTTATGTTTAGGGAAATGATTATCTGACTTTCCATGATAGCTAACAAGGAATGCCTGGGCTATAGGGTGAGAGTTCAATGCCCATAAGAGCAGATCCTGAGCAAAGGGCATCATAATTAGGTCTGGATAACAATTCAGAAGTGGTAAAGAGGTTTTCAGTACCCAGAGGTTGTTAGAAATATGCTATCCACAAAAGGGATAACGGTGGCTACTGAAGAGTATGCCAAGTGAATCCAATATCATATTTTGTAAGGGCTGTAGATGTTGTCATCATCAGCAAAATATACAACTTCTTGGGACCCTGGAGGATGTGGGTCCTTCTCCCCAACTCCACCCCCAACATTACTCTCTTTGTCTCAGAGACAGTTCAGGGCATTGCTGCCCTGTTTTACTCCTCAGAGACAGACCCAGTTTGGCTTGCTTCCCTAAGATGCTGAGCCTTGGGTGCTAAGGACAAACAGGGTCTCCAGTTCAGGAGGCTGGTCTGGGGCAGAAGGTGGGAGCCAGAGATCAGTTTGCCTAAGGAAGTCCTCTGGTCCCTCTGCTGAATCTGTTCAGCTCCTGCCTGCTCATAGGGAAATGATAAAAAGAATTACACATTACTGGTGATTTTAACTTTAGAATTGGACTATATCTTTTGGGTATATGCCCAGGAGTAGTATAGCTGGGTCTTAAGGTTAACTATTCCTAGTTTTCTGAGGAACCACCAAATCAATTTCCAAAGTGGTTTGCACTCCCACCAGCAATGGAGAAGTGTTTTCCTTGGTCCACATCCTCGCCAGCATGTTCTGTCTCTTGAGTTCTTGATCTTAGCCATTCTGACCAGTGTAAGATGGAATCTCAGGGTCGTTTTGATTTGTGTTTTCTTGATGACTACGTAGAAGGAATGGAAATCTGCAGCTGGTGAGAATGGGAGTGGGGAGGGCATCTAGACTTGGAATGGGGGGGGCTCCCAGGAATGACTTTAGTGAGACAGCTGTGGGGATATGGAACCTGAAGAGGCCACCTCCTGTAGCCCCAATAGAGCAATAGAAACACCAACCCACCCACAAAACTTTCTACCCAAAATTTATCTTGTCTCCAAGAAACATGGGGACAGGGGATGACTGAGACTGAGGAAATGGTCAAGCAGTAACTGACCCAACTTGAGACCCATCCCATGGGCAAGCACCAATCCCTTATATGATTAATGATACTCTGCTATGCTTGCAGACAAGAGTCTAGCATGGCGGTCCTCTGAGAGTCTCCACCCAGCAGCTGACTAAAACAGATACAGACACCCACAGCCAAACATTGGACAGAGGTCAGGGACTCTTATGGAAGAGTTGGGGGAAGGATGGAAGGCCCTGAAGGGGATAGGAACTCTGCAGGAAGACCAAAAGAGTAAACTAGCCTGGATTCTTGGGGCTTCTCAGAGAATGAACCAACAACCAAAGAGCATACATAGGCTGGACTCAGGTGCTCCCACCCATGTGTAGCAGATGTGCAGCTTGGTCTTCATGCAGGTCTCCCAACAACTGGAGGGGAAGCTGTCCCTAAAGCTGTTGTCTGTCTGTGGAATACATTTCCCCAACTGGCCTTCCTCGTCTGGCTCCAGTGGGAAAGAATTCACCTAGCCCTGAAAAGATTTGATGTGCCAGGGTGGGGGGGGATACCCAGGGAGGGCCTCCACCCTCTCAGAGAAGAAGGGGAAGGGAGGATAAGGGGAGGGACTGTGTGAGGTAGGACCAGGAGGGGGGGCAGCAATCTGGATATAAAATGAATTTAAAAAATGGACTATATCAATATTCAACATATGCCTTTAAGTATTCAAAGATATTTTGGAACTTCCTCATATTAAAGCAAGGCATTTTATATCCAGTATATTTGGTGGATATATCACAGATAACTGTCAGGGATCATAATTTAGAAGATAGATCTCTGCTCTTTTGGGTAACCAACTTGGTTTCTTTGCTAAGCTTGAAGAAAACCCATATCCTTGCAAAGCCATAGGCTTAGTGTAACTCTGAAGAAGAAAGGGAGTAACCTGAATGGTGTGTATAGTCTTATCTTACACATGTGCCTATAACATTAGTGGTTTTATATCTCAAGAGAACTGCTGCTGAGTGCACTCTCTGATGACCCGTATTTTAATTTTACCTGCTTGAAGAAGCCCCGGGACCATTTACTAGATGGAAGCAATAGAAAAGGAAGCCTTCATTGTTCAAGTAAAAAAGAATTATGGGATAAAATTCCCAATTCTGTTTTCAGGAGGTTTTCTTTTCATGTAAATTGAAAAGAGCACATTTTCCTTGGTCTCCAAAAAATGGTTCTACTTTTCTTTAGCAGGAGAACAAACTATTTATCAGTCTTTTTTTTCTCTGTCTGAATTGGCAAGGAAGCTACATGAGCTCAGTCTCTGGGTCACCCAATGACTAAAGAGATGTCATGTCGAATGGGAAATGAAATTACTGAGGACTCACTGCATTTGCTTTATAAAATCTGACCTACTGTTTATTTCATGAGGTTTTTGTGAATTATATGCATAACTTTTACTTTTGTAGCTTGCTAAGAGATGGAGAGATACATAGATTGACAGAAACAAACATGAGTTGATAGTAATATGAACTTATTTTTCACACACATGCAAATACAAACACAGGCTAGTATTTTGTTCCTAAGTTACCAATGCAACAGCTGAGACATGAAGTAGTTAGCAAATTTGCCTAAAGCTATGTGGCAATATGTTTGTGCATCTGTGATCCACAAGGACAACCAAGCAATCCTGCCAGTCCACGTTTGGAACTGCTGTATCATGGTGTCCTTTCTTTGTTAGAAAACAGAAGGCTTTATTGTCTGTGACTACCATTCACACCCTACCTGTAAAACAGTAGAACATGATCCATATTGACAGATTAGTAAAGCAGAGTCCAGACAGCCAAGAGGTTTATTTCAGTTTGCTAATCAATTTCAGGTGAGTACTGGGGACTTCTTGAAAGGCCAGTGGAGAACTACATGTATATGTATATATTCTCTAAAACAGTGTCTCTTTCTGAATCAACAGCTCACTTTATTTTTTGGTAGGCTGCCTGACCAGGGAGTGCCTGAGATCCATCTGCCTTCACCCCACAAAGTATCTGAGGTTACAAGCAAACACAGCCATACCCAGATTTTTACTTTATTTTTGGGGATTTGAATTCAGGTCCCCATGTTTACACAGTAAAGGCTCTTACCCACTGAGCCATCTACCTTCCCAAATCCCCAAGACAACATTTGTTATATTTTAGTTTTCATCTCATGTTCTAAGACAAATATTAAATGTGGTTAGTGCTTCCCACCATGGGTAGCATTAGAGAAGTGGCTGTTTGCCCACTACGTTTCTCACCATCCTGAATTGAGTGTTGAAAACATGGCTTAGGTGCTTGGCATTAGAATCTTGGGCTGTTACCTGTGAGAGGCGTAACAGCTCCCTCATAGGTCTAATGAAGGTTTATAGGATTCGCTAGCATGATCTTCTCTTTCAGCAACATCATATTGTATTCATAAGTACATTAGACTTATGCTTCTGTCCAAGGATTAGCCTACAGAAAATGGCCAACCTAGGTCCTCAGTGATTCTGGAAGAGCTGGGCCATGCTTGGCAGATCCCAGGGAAAATATCACAAGATGGTTAGAAAATTTGAGGATGCATTAGATTATAGCATGTGTCCCAGGTCATTATAAATATCTGTGTGCTTTATAAACTTGGATAGTGTATACAACATCCTACCCCAGCATGCTCCTGGGAAAGTGTTAAATTCCCCTGACCGATCCAGTGACAGGTAATGAAATAAACCATAGAGGTTTGGGGGACAGAATGGAAAGAGGTTTAGGAGCTATAACCAAGATGGTTACAAAGTTATTATCCTCACAATGCCCCATTTTGCCTAAGTCTAAAACAGAAAATAATGGGAATCCTAGGTTTGTTATAAAGAATAAACATGAACGCAGTGCCAGATTTCTAGAGCCTATGCAGTGGTCCAGCACATTCTCTCAGACTCATGTGGTAGCAGTTTAATCTTCTAGTTCACATGTGCCTAGAGTTCAGTTTTTAGGAGGTAATTGGGATTAGATGAAGTCATAAGGTTTTACAAGAATAAGAAAGCATATCCAAGCTGCTATGCTTGCATGCTTTCTCTGTTCCACTTGCTGATAGCCTCTGATGTGTCATCATGCATTAAAAAAAATGCCCAGGAGATGAAATGATGATGGTACCATGTTCGTGGTCTTCCTAAGCTTCCATACCACAAGAAAACATGGATAACTTTTCATATAAATGACACAGCCTTGGGGATTTTGCAATAACAACAGAAAATGAACTAAACATACAAGTGTATTGTTAATATTATTAGTTCGAGTTAAATTACCTAAATTAGATGTATATAATTCTCAAGACTATTCTGCAATTTGCATAATTATATCTGTTTGTTTGCATGGATGGCTGCAATCTTTTCCTTTTGCTTGGGGGTGCTAGTGCTCAGCAGTTGGAGCTTGTTGCTCTGTAGGTTTCTTAGTAGTAGCTACAGGAGGTACTGTGTGGAGATCCATTTGCTGCAGCACACCTTCGGTTGGAGGGACGTGTGGGATTCTATTTTAAAGAAAGTTGGCACAGAAAAGTCATTCTCAAGAGCTACTGGAAATCAATTAAATTTGCTTCTTACTGTCCAGTCAGAGAGCAGCAACCTGTGGTTAAAATGGCTGCTTTGGGCAGAGGTAACTACTCATCCTGCTGTTTCCTGGAACTTGGGTCTTAAAGAAGCTTTCTTGAAGCTGATAAGGTGAAAGAATCTGAGGAAGAGGCTGGGGTGCTTTGTGGGCTGTAAAGGCCACCATAGTCACCTACTCCTTGAGGCTATGACATGAGATCACCAAGGGAAAGCTTCGCTGTGACTAACATTTCAGAAGCAACTGCAGTCAGAGTCCTGCTGTCTCTCATAGTATTGCGATTTAGGGTGCTTCTTTCATGAATTATTTGTGGATGATGTTCACTAACTTTGTTTTATGGCATTTCTATAAATATATTCATCTCATTGTGTCTAAAGTGCTATAGTATGATTTTCACTGTACATACACATTCTTTTTATAAATTATAAACATTTGGAGAATAAGACAAAAACTGTCTATTATCCCACCATCTTACATATTTTTCTGCATACATGTATTTGTAGACATTTTTACAAAGTCATAATAATACTTTAAACAAGCTCTGTATTCCACTCTTCATAGACCATTTCTTAATTGGAAATTTTCATGAAAGATTTTTCTCGCATCCCCAGACAGACTGTGTGATTCTAACTTTTAATAACAACATAATACCCCACAAAGTAGATGTCACTATTATTTTTTGCCCCTTTCCACATTTGTTGGGCATTAAATTTGCTGTCACACTGCATGTTTATATACTGAAGTAGGTATTTATGTCCCAGGTAGGGTCTTCCTGCCCACAGGGGGGTCTCGCCATTTGGATTGTAAGAACAGAATACCTGACCACTCAGAAGATGCAAGTGAATATGAGGTCCGTAAGGGAGGGAGACTGAAAAGAGGATGCGAGGGAGGTGGGTGGCCTAAAAGAATGGAGTCCTGGTAAATATTCAAGTATTTTGAATAAATGATCATGTGTATCATAAGCTGCTGAATTATGGGTGAGACAAGGCAGGACTTTGACTATTGGGAATCCCAGGTCTTTTAGAAGGTACCAGGTAAACAATAGTGATCACACATAGAAATGACTTCTATATTCCTGAAACTAATTCTACTAGGAAGATCATGACCTTATAACCATCTGTGAGCGTTTAACTAAAATAGGAGCCACTTTCTCTGAGGGAAGGCTACAGATCATACACAAAGAAGAATGCGCTATATTTTTATTGGTTATTTTATATATTTACATTTCAAATGTTGACCCCCTTCCCAGTTTCCCCTCCCCAAACCCCTTCCCCTCCCTTTTTCCTCATTGAGGGTGCTCCTCCACTGATCTACCCACTCCCACCTCACTGCTCTAGCATCTCCCTAGGCTGGGGCATCAAGCTTCCACAGGACCAAGGGCCTCCCCTCCCATTGATGCCAGATAAGGCCATCCTCTGCTACATCAGCAGCTGGAGCCATGGACCAACTGATGTATACTCTTTGGTTCATGGTTTAGTCCCTGGGACCTCTGGGTTGTCTGGTTAGTTGATATTATTTTTCTTCCTATGGGATTGCAATCTCCTTCAGCTCCTTCAGTTCTTCCCCTAACTCTTCCATTGGGTTCCCCGGGCTCAGTCTGATGGTTGACTGTGAGTGTCTGCATCTGTATTAGTCAGGTGCTGGTTGAGCCTCTCAGGGGACAGCTATATCAGGCTTCTGTCAGCAACTGCTTCTTGGCATCAGCAATGATGTCTGGGTTTTGTGTCTGCAGATGGGATGGATCTCTAGGTGGGGCAGTCTCTGGATGGTCTTTCCTTCAGTCTCTGCTCAATTTTTTGTCCCTGCATTTCCTTTAGACAGGAACAATTCTGGGTTAAAAATTTTGAGATGGGTGGTTGGCCCATTCCTCAACTGGGGGCTGTGCCTATCTACTGGAAATCTTAAACTTTCTCCATGTTGCATTTGCTGATCACAAAGAAATGATCAGGCTGAGACCACAGTGGAGAGGATGAGCAACCTTGATTTTTCAGATTTATTTAATTGCAGTCTTTCACTCAATAGGAACAAATATTAATACTTGAAGCAGAATAATAAATCCAATCAATTGCAAATTACTCATATTGGCTTAAATGAAAATGGAAGTGAAATTTGTCATAATGAGAAAGCTCATATATAGGCAGAATGTGTGAATTCAAGAGCTCAGAGAACTTCATACAAAATCCTTCTTACTCCTTTTCTTAACTCAGTTCTTAGATGTTCTTGTCACAGTATTACTCCTAGCTGTGCCAAATGTGTATAGAACAGTGCACCCATGCAAGAAAGAAAGGGCATCTTTTCACCGGAGTCTAACTTCTTCAGTTCTTTGTATATTGGATATTAGCCCTCTATCAGATGTAAGATTGGTAAAGATCTTTTCCAAATCTGTTGGTTGCCATTTTGTCCTATTGACAGTGTCCTTTTCCTTACAGAAGCTTCACACTTTTATGAGGTTCCATTTGTCAATTCTTGATCTTAGAGCATAAGCCATTGGTGTTCAGGAAATTTTCCCCTGTGTCCGTGTGTTCCAGGCTTTCTCCCACTTTCTCTTCTATTAGTTTCAGTATTATCTGGTTTTATGTGGAGGTCCTTTATCCACTTGGACTTGAGCTTTGTACAAGGAGATAAAAATGGATCGATTTGCATTTTTCTACATGCTGACTGCCAGTTGAACCAGCACCATTTGTTGAAGATGCTGTCTTTTTTCCACTGGATGGTTTTAGCTCCTTTGTCAAAGATCAAGTAACCATAGGTGTGTGGGTTCATTTCTGAGTCTTCAATTCTATTCCATTGATCTACCTGACTGTCACTGTACCAATACCATGCAGTTATTATTACTATTGCTCTGTAGTACAGCTTGAGGTCAGGGATGGTGATTCCCCCAGAAGTTCTTTTATTGTTGATAATAGTTTTCACTATCCTGGGTTTTTTTGTTATTCCAGATGAATTTGCAAATTGCTCTTTCTAAGTCTATGAAGAATTGAGTTGGCATTTTGTTGGGGATTGCATTGAATCTGTAGATTGCTTTTGGCAAGATAGCCATTTTTACTATATTAATCCTGCCAATCCATGAGCATGGGAGTCTTTCCATCTTCTGAGATCTTCTTCAGTTTCTTTCTTCAGAGACTTGAAGTTCTTGTCATACAGATCTTTCACTTGCTTAGTTAGAGTTACACCAAGGTATGTGATATTATTTGTGATTATTGTAAAGGGTGTTGTTTTCCCAATTTCTTTCTCAGCCTGTTTATCCTTTGAGTAGAGGAAGGCTACTGATTTGAGTTATTTTTATGTCCAGCCACTTTGCTGAAGTTGTTTATAAGGTTTAAGAGTTCTCTGGTGGAATTTTCGGGGTCACTTAAGTATACTATTATATCATCTGCAAATAGTGATATTTTGACTTGTTCCTTTCCAATTTGTATCCCTTTGACCTTTTTTTGTTGTCTAATTGCTCTGGCTAGGACTTCTAGTACTATATTGAACAGGTAGGGAGAGAGTGGGCAGCCTTGTCTAGTCCCTGATTTTAGTGGGATTGCTTCAAGTTTCTCTCCATTTAGTTTGATGTTGGCTTCTGTTGTACAGTATGTTGATTGCTTTTACTATGTTTAGGTATGGGCCTTGAATTCCTGATCTTTCCAAGACTTTTACCATGAAGGGGCGTTGAATTTTGTCAAATGCTTTCTCAGCATCTAATGAAATGATCATGTGATTTTTTTCCTTGAGTTTGTTTATATAGTGAATTATAGTTTATATAGGGATTATGTTCATCCCTGCATCCCTGGGATGAAGCCTTCTTGATTATGATGGATGATCATTTTGATGTGTTCTTGGATTTGGTTTGCGAGAATTTTATTGAGTATTTTTGCATCAATATTCATAAGGGAAATTGGTCTGAAGTTTTCTTTCTATGTTAGGTCTTTGTGTGGTTTAGGTATAAGCATGTGGCTTCATAGAATGAATTGGGTAGTGTTCATTCTGTTTCTATTTTGTGGAATAGATTGAAGAGTATTGGTATAGGGTCTTCTCTGAAGGTCTGATAGAATTCTGCAGTGAACCCATCTGGTCCTGGGCTTTATTTGGATGGGAGACTTTTAATAACTGCTTTTATTTCTTTAGGGGTTATGGGACTGTTGAGCTGGTTTATCTGACCCTGATTGAACTTTGGTACCTGGCATCTGTCTAGAAAATTGTCCATTTAAAAGACAAAGAACCCTATTAAAAATGGGGTACAGAGGTAAACAAAGAATTCTCAATCGAGGAATATCAAATGGCTGAGAAGCACCTAAAGAAATGTTCAACATCTTTAGTCATCAGGGAAATGCAAATCAAAATAACCCTGATATTCTACCTCAAACCAGTCAGAATGGCTAAGATCAAAAACTCAGGTGATAGCAAATGCTAGTGAGGATATGGAGGTAAGAGGACCACTCCTGCATTGTTGGTGGAATTGCAAGCTGGTATAACCACTCTGGAAATCAGTCTGGCGGTTCCTCAGAAAATTGGACATAGTACTACCTGAGGACCCAGCTATACCACTCCGGGGCATATACCCAACATATAACAAGGATACATGCTCCACTATGTTCATAGCAGTCTTATTTATAATAGCTAGAAGCTGGAAAGAACCTAGATGTCTTTCAACACAGGAATAGATACAGAAAATATGGTACATTTAAACAATAGAGTACTACTCAGCTATTAAAAACAATGACTTCATGAAATTCTTAGGCAAGTGGATGGAAATGAAAAATATACTGAGTGAGCTAACCCAATCACAAAAGAACATATATGGTATGCACTTACTGATACGTGGATATTAGCCCAAAAGCTCGGAATACCCAAGATATAATTCACAGACCACATGAAGCTCAAAAAGAAGGAAGACCAAAGAGTGGGTGTTTCAGTTCTTCTTAGAAAGGGGAAGAAAATACTTATGAGAGAAAATATGGAGACAAAGTGTGGAACAGAGACTTAAGGAAAGGCCATTCAGAGACTGCCCCACCTGGGGATCCATTCCATATACAGTCACCAAACTCAGACACTATTGTGAATGCCAAGAAGTGCTTGCTGACAGAGCCTGATATAGCTGTCTCTTGAGAGGCTCTGCCAGAGCCTAACAAATAAAGAGGCAAATGCTCTCAGCCAACCATTGGACTGAGCATGGGGTACCCAATGAAGAAGTTAAAGGAGTGAAGGAGTCGAAGGGGTTTGCAACCCCATAGGAAGAACAACAAAATCAATTAACCTGACCCCCCAGAGCTCACAGGGACTAAACCACCAACCAAAGAATACACATGGAACACCCTCCTAGAAGCAGGGGGAGAAGGGATGGGATAGGGGGTTTCTGGGAGGGGGCGAAACTGGGAATGGAGAAAACATTTGAAATGCAAATAAAGAAAATATCCAATAAAAGAAAAAAAAAGAAAGGGCATCTTTTTTCAAAGTAATATCACTGGAATCCCCAGAGTGAGCCATATTGCTTCAGTTGGGACTACAAACACATTTATGAGCCAAACAATGACAATACCAGTAGACATGCTATGGTAGAAGGGGGGAACCTCATGGGTCCCCATCCCTTAGCAGAGAACTACAGGCAACTAAGAACGCTGAGAGGGAGAATTCATCATCTCAGGGATGAGCCCACTGATTGGTCATCCGACTCCAAGCAGTCGGTCCTAAAATCATGCATATATGAAACTATAAACAGACTCAGCAGGTTATAGTTAAATATTTATGCACTTATGCATGTATGTAATAATAACCACAAAAATGATTATAGACAAAAAGGCCATCGACAGGACAAGGGTCAGGGAGCACATGAAAAGGCCAGAAAGATGAATGAGAAAGGAGAATGATCTGATTACATTTTAAGTTAAAATAAAACTATTTAAAAATAAAAAGGAATATAGATACTTTAGAGGATCATATAAAATTCAAGACTAATACCTTAAAAATGGATTAAATAAACAAATAAATAAAAATTCTAAATAAAAAGTTTAAATGGAGAAAAGACTAAAGAAGTGAAGACAATCATTAATGGTTTGGTTAAACATAGATGTCCTGGAGAGGGTACAATTCTGGCTTTGACTCTTTGAAAAATATAAGAGGTGAGATTTATCATTTTCTCAATTCACAGAGGTCATAATTTTGAAACGGTCATCCTGCTCTAAGCAGACAGTAATTTCTCTTGTGAGATGTTGGAACCAGGTCCCCAAAGAGCCAACAGCAAAGAGCATGGCCACTCTTACAGGACTCCTTTGCATAATGACCTTGGGTGTTATTATTCTCACTTTTAGACATAATTCAGTCAAAGCAATTCCATAGAGACCAATTTTTTTAAAAAATTGATTTTTAAAAGAATTGCTGTGCTGGAATAAAGGAGAAATTGCTAGTTATTCTTGAGATGATGGGGCTGAGTTATACATGGTTTAGGGCACAAGCAATAATAATATTCACACTAACACTAGTATTAGCATCAATATACTTATGCCTATAATGATAATTCATGAGCACTGTACCAGGTGCTAAGTATTTATATGCATGAATTATCTTGCTGATTGCTCAGAAAAGTGACATACGGCTATAGCACTATTACCATTATAATGAAGTTTTGCTTTATGCAAATTTTAAATAAGAAAGTGTAAAGAATTACTCTATGCATAAAATTTGAAATAAATATCCCTATGGGAAAATTGGTCTTGAATTATGGAAATTTTGAAGTGTAAGAAACCTTCAAGAATATATTCCTAGCATAATGTTGCTACAATCAGATAATCTCATATCATAGCTGTAGACTTTCTGATTTAACAAAGTGCAGTAACTTTCTAGTCCTAAAAGGTTGAGCAGAGATATGAAGTCCACCCTGCAGACCAACCTTCTTCAAGGTCAGGATGTTTAGGGAGATCAGACCATGGAGACAAATTCCTTTCTATAAATTTACAATCTTCATTAGTCAATGGTTAGTTTGTTTTTTAAATTACAAATATTTTTTTCATACAATATAGTTTAGTAAATTTTCCTAGGATCCTCCCTTGTCCTAGGTCTCTAGATAGTCCCAGAGATGCACCCCACCATTTTCCCTTTCCATTCTCATTCTCTCTCTCTCTCCCTTCTCCCAATACCAGGTCCCCACCCTAAATCCCCTTCTAACCCCATCTCTCACCCAGTTCCCTCCATCCATCCAAACATACCCATGTTTATTTATTTCCTTGTCTTAATGAAATTCAACTATTCTCCCTTAAATCCTCCTTGATTCTTAGCTTCTTTGTGTCTGTGAATTGTTGCATGGTTATCCTATACTTCATGGCTAATATACACTTATGAGTATATACTGTAAATGTCTTTCTGCTTCTGGGTTACCTCAGTGGGGATATTTTCTAGTTCCATCCATGTGACTGCAAATTTCTATGATGTTCTTGTTTTTAATAGCTGAGTGGTATTCCATTGTGTAAATGTACCACATCTTCTGTATCCATTCTTTGGTTGAGGGACACATAGGTTGTTTCCAGATTTGGACTATTATGAATAAAACTGCTCTGAACATAATTGAGCAAGTGTCCTTGTGATATACTGGGCCATCTTTGGGTATATGTCCAGGATTGGTATAGCTGGGTCTTGGGGTAGAACTATTTACAACTTTCTGAGAAACCACCATATTGATTTCCGAAGTGGTTGTACAAGTTTGCACTCCCACCAGCAATGGAGGAGTGTTCCCTTTGCTCCACATCCTTGCCAGCATGTGCTGTCACTTGAGATTTTAATCTTGGTCATTCTGACAGGTATATGATGGTATTTCAGAGTAGTTTTGATTTGCATTTCCCTGATGACTAAGGACGTTGAACATTTCTTTATGTGCTTCTTAGCCATTTGAGATTTTCTGTGGAGAACCTCTGTTTAGCACTGTACTCCATTTTAAATTGGGTTATTTGGTTTGTTGGTATCTAAGTTCTTGAGTTCTTTATATTTTGGATATTAGTCCTCTGTCAAATGCAAGGTTAGTGAAGATCTTTACCCATTCTGTAGGCTGCTGTTTTGTCCTATTGATGGTGCCCTTAGCCTTGCAAAAGCTTTGCAGTTTCATGAGGTCCTTTTTATTGATTGTTGATCTTAGTCACTGCGCTATCGGTGTTCTGTTTGGGAATTTGTCTCCTGTGCCAATGTGTTCAAGGGAGTTTTCCACTTTATCTTCTATTAGATTTAGTGTGTCCAGTTTTATATGAGGTTTTTGCTCCACTTGGACCTGAGTTTTGTACAAAGTGATAGATTTGGGTCTATTTGCATTCTATAAGGGTGACACTAGCTGAGACTCCTAGCAGCTGGGGATATGGAGACTGACGTGGCCACCTCCTATAACCAGTGGAGGTAGTGGGGACACCAACCTACCCACAAAACCTGCAACCCAAAATTTGTCCTGCCTACAAGATGTGCAGGCATAAAGATAGGGCAAAGATTGAGGGAATGGCCAACCAATGACTGGCCCAACTTGAGACCTATCCCATGATAGAACCAACCACTGACACTATTAATGATACTCTGCTATGCTTGCAAACAGAAGCCTAGTACAACTGTCTTCTGAGAGACTTCATCCAGGAGTTAATGGAAACAGATGCAGAGACCCAGGGCTAAACATTAGGTAGAGCTTGGGGAGTCTTGTTCAAGAGTAGGGGATAGGATTGAGTGAGCTAGAGGAGTCAAGGACACCACAAGAAGACCTACTGAGTTAACTAACCTGGGTCATGAAGGCTCACAGAGACTGAACCACCAACCAAAGAGCATGTAGCAGTTGGACCTAAACTCCGAACACATTTGTAGCAGATGTGCAGCTTGGTCTTCATATGAGTCCCCTAACAATCAAAGCAGGGGCTGTCTCTGACTCTGTTGCCTGCAACTGGATCCCCTTCTTCTAGCTGGACTGCCTGGCTGGGCCTCAGTGGGAGAGGATGCTGTGACTTGATGTTCCAGGACGTGGTAATACCCAAGGTGGTCTTCTTCTCTGAGGAGAAGGGGAGGGTGTTATGAGTGGAAGGATTTGTAAAGATGGAACTGGGAGAGAGAATTGCAATTGGCATGTAAAATAAACAAATTAATGAAAAAAATTCTCTTCTACCAGTTCCTCCCAGGCCCTCTCCACCTCCCTATACACTCAACTTTGTGTTCTTTTCATCACTCTCTTAATGAACAAACAGAAAGCTGGGCTATAAAACAAGTTTCACCGAGGTACTCATGGGACTGGGTCAGAGGCACACATTTTACAGTGGCAGAGATGAAATATATAACACCCACTGCTTTCCCCAGAAACTGTCCAGAATTGTGTCTCCTTATTCCTCACATTTATTTTCAAAGAAGGGAGAAGGCTTTCCCACTGAGCTCACCTCACAAGGGCTAAGGAGGTAGGATTGGGTCTCAGCATAGTTTACTGTCACTTTCCAACTGACAACCGTGAGAATGGGACTGCCCTTCATGTTCCTTGAAGGAGGGCAGAGAGCCCTTCCTGCCTACTTCAGAACAGGTGAAAGGCTGGTAGCAGGTGCAGCTTGGAATAAAAATAAATGTCCGTATGAGAAGAGAACCCAAACCACTGAAGGCTGCATTTTATGAAGAGGATCAGAGGGGAAAGAAGGTTCTTAGAGTGGGTGTTTCTTCTTTGTGGCTCATCTCCCAGGACCACATTTTAGGCAAAGGCCTAAAGCAGTCTAGTTTTCTTACTGATCGTGAGTGGAGTGTTTACTTACAGACCACCAACACTCCATAGATATTTGTTATTTTTTATTTTAAAGCTGTTGTACAGAAAAATAGAAACCACACCAATATTCCTAGAAGGAAACTCATTCCTCCAGGAGACCCCACACAGCTGAGGCAGCATCTCTGATTCAGCTCTCATAGAACAAGGCCAACAAAAGGAGACAGTCCACATCAGTGAGGTGAGCTGGCCATTACATTGTGCTTTGACGATATCCTTTCTTCTTTTGCATGCCTTTGTGATAAGTTCTGTCATTTTGACTCAATATACTCTGTGGTAAAAACCCAATCTTGTTCTGGCAAGCTTGCTGCTATCAAGCAAGAGGAAAAGAAAAAAGAATTGGAGGTAATGGAAGTCATGAGAAATAATGATGCCCTTGACATTTCAGCCTTCATCTGACTTTTTAAAAGTAATTTATTTGGCTGAGCATTTTGTGTCTACTCGGGAATGAAATCATGACCCAGCTTCTCCCCATGCTTCTTCGGGAGTCCCCAAAGGAAAGCTGTGGGGTCTGCTGTGGTCAAGAAGCGCTTAGTGTTGTCCCCAGTGCTCTGTATCGCCACAAGGTAATTACTTTAAATTAAGTGAGAACTGCTCAAAGTTTGAATAGAAAAAGATAGGGGAGTTGATTAATTGCTCCAGAAGTATCTCCGTGGCCAAATAAATGTTCTAGTCATTTAAAAGCAACAATCTTGCACCTAATTTCTCTTTCTTTTTGGATCTTTGCCCCGTATATTACTTTAATTAATGAGTGGTCTTCACTTTTTAATTCTTTTTTCTATCCAAAGTCCAGCTGCTAGACATTATGTTTCAAGATACAGAAGGGAGACAGCCAATTCCTTCAACACAAATCTTCATCCACAGTGATAGGTGTGCACGAGTACAGCATCAAGGATTCCATATCATAAGCATGCACTGGAGAAGAGTGGTACTCAGTAGTTTATGGGAGGTGGGTTAATACGCTTCTGTTGGTCTGATGTGAGGTTTAGTGTGGAGGGATGGACAAGATAACTGAATAGGAGCTCCCAGCTTTTGCTCTGTCCCCCACAAATAAATATAATAACAAATAATAGCCAGAGACGATAATGCATTCCTATAATCCCAGGGGGTAGAGGCAGGAGAATCAGGAGTTGAAAGCCATTCTCTGCTACAGATAGACTTCAAGACTAGCCTTGTCTCACCCCAAAATGCTAAACCAAACGAAAACAAAAAAAAATCATCCTAGCAAATAAAAACATGTCTGCCTTTCCAGGTGAGTGGACAAACGACATCACTGAAACCCAAGAAGAGAAAGGCTGGGGTCAGGAAAGAGGCCTGGTGTGTCCCTGTAGAGAATAGAATCGAGTGTACCTGGCTAGAAGGTGTGCTCTTCAAGGGGAAGAAGTCAACAGGATAGCTGAGAGATGAGAAGGATGAGTAATGAGCACAGACAAACAAATGATAATGGAAGCTTGCGGCGAACCATGGTATGCCAGCAAATCCCCCAAACTAGAGCAAATGGAAACACGAGCCCAAACTGAACAACGCTGACACTGACAATCTGAGCAGACCAAACGTGAATGACAAGAGGCAACAGGATGTAAGGCTCCCTACAAGGAGAAAGCCAAGGGTGACTGGCTTCACTGCTGAATTCCACCATGCTTCTAAGGAGTGCACCAACCCTTTTCAAACTATTCCAGTAAATTGAGAGAGAAAAGAAGTGCTCCAAGCTTATGCTACGGGACGCAGGGACCTGATAACAAAACCGAAGAAGCTCACAGCACATCAACAAAGTACAGACTGAGGTGCCTGATTAATGTAAATGGAAAAATTCTGTGTGTGTCTGTATTCACATATGTTGTGTGTGTGCAGGTATGTACAGATGTATGTGCACCTGTGTGTGTCTCTATGTGTCTATGTGTGTATTTATGTACCTGTGTATATGGTTTGTTCTCTCTCTCTCTCTCTCTCTCTCTCTCTCTCTCTCTCTCTCTCTCTCCCTCCCTCCCACTGTGTGTGTGTGTGTATGCACACCCATACAGTGGTGCACAGATTGTAGCTGGAACACCAGTTAGACATAGCTCCAGGGCTGGGCAGCTGGCTCAGTGAGTAAAAGTGAGTAAGGTAGCACATGTGATCACATGCCCATGGGAACACACCATACACACAGAGAGAGAGAGAGAGAGAGAGAGAGAGAGAGAGAGAGAGAGAGAGAGAGAGAGAGGAGCCCGAGGATTAAAAGTAAGTCAAATCACTTTTATTTTTGCATTGTATGTTTTTATTTATCGAATAATTCTAAATACTTGACGAGAATCTTTTAGAACTGACAAACAGATTTAGTGACACTGAAGGGTAAGAAGTAAACAAAATTCAGCAGTACTTTCCTTTTCTATTCTTTGTTAAGTACTTTTCTTTCTCTTCTCATAATGTCTAATTTATGTTTCATCTTGGCCTATGCTCTTTTCTGAAATTAATCTCTTCCTTTGCGATTTCACACATGCATACAATGTTCTGGTCACACTCCCTCTCTCCCTCTCCCTCTCCCCCCTCCCTTCCCCCTCCTCTTATCCTCTACAACCCTGTCCCTTTTGTCTTTCCAAGTCACCTTTCTGGTTTCACATCTTTTTTGTTTTGCTTTTGCTCTGTGACTCACTGGGTTTAACCGGGGCCACTCACTTGGCAGGGGATATGGAGCTGTGCACTGGAGCACGAAGGAGAAGATGAGACACAAAACCAAGCATGTAGCACGGGCATCTCCCTGTCCTCACCTCCCCAGAGCTGGTAGTAGAGGTATAGGCTGCAGTACCTAGCTCTCCACTCCCACCATGTGGGTGCCACAGATCTGAACTCAGTTCCTTGTGTCCATGTGGCAAGCGTTTTACCTATCTAGTGCATTTTTATGGAGATCGTCAAAAGAAGAACTTAAAGACCCCAAGCACAAAACAGTGAGATAATGGAAATACTGGAGACTCTCATTGACCAGCTTATTAGATAGATAGATAGATAGATAGATAGATAGATAGATAGATAGAAGATAGATAAATAGATAGATATAGATAGATATAGATAAATATAGAGATAGAGATAGATAGATAGATAGATAGATAGATAGATAGATAGATAGATAGAAGATAGATAAAGATAAATATAGAGATAGAGATAGATATTGTGTACTTCTTTGCATATATGATATATATATGGATATTGCATGCTATCAAGCAAAATGAAATCATTATGCTAACCTTAAAATAATAAAACTTTTCAAAAAAATCAAAACTCAATGTTTACAATAATAATTTTTTAAAAGCTCTTATAGAGTTTGCTAACGTTGAATAGAGTACTCTCATGCAAAATCTGCTCCTTTTATATTTGTTACAATATTTGACACAGAATGTCTGCTTGATAAATGCTAATTACTTTGTAACTAATGCGATTTTTATTTATATGATATAAATGACTGCAGATAATGGTTAAGAAAATTTCATCAGTGACTTTAGGTGACATCTATCCTTTCCATGTAGAGACATTTCTGAGGTTCATCGTAAGACCTTCCACATTCAGTCTCAATCCCAAGAGTTAAAGCCTTCTTCCCAGTGTTTTCCCAAAGCTGGCCTGGAAATTGAGATGTGTTCTGCTGCTTTGCCTCCAGCTCTGCTTGCTTCCTGGAAATTTCTTGGCCAATTAAAAAACTTGGCATTCACAGTGCATGAGAGAGCACACTAACCTGTCACTATATTTTTCTGGAATCCTCTACTGAACTCTAGTATCACCCTTTGGGACTTTAGCATCTTTCCTCCCCATGGTGACTTGAGGGGAAGAAGATGATGCCCATTGCTATGATTCAAAGTGGGAGACACCAGCTTAATTCTTCAGGCCATTCATTCTCTAGCGTTCATACTATCAAAAGCAACAATGATGAATACTTTTCAGCATATAAATCATTCATTAATTCATCTAGCTACGTGCACCATTTTTACAATCTCCCCAAAAGAGAAACTTCATAAAGTAGGAGACAGCAGATAACACTAGTTTCTAGTGGGTCACATGACCTGGAGTCAACCTCCAATCTCATAATGAGTCCATTAGTGTGAGTTCAGACACGGAGATAGCGATGGTAACTTCTCAGTCTGCTGCGTCTTGTGACACTTGAATATTACAAAAATCTCTCCATGTCATTAAGAAACATCTTAATGTCTGTTTGATTCCAGCCATTGGTTTATAGTGTTCCAGATTGTACTGGGCCACCCAAGACATTTAATGGAGGGATTGTCAAATGCCTCTAGAGTGGTCAATAAATATTTAAGCTGAGGCTTAAATAAGATTATAAAACTCATCAGAACTAAGACTTACAATAAGTTTTCTTAGATCTACTTTATTTCTTCAAAGTCATTTTAACCCATGTACATTTCTTTCTCTTTGTGTGTTTGTATGGGGGCTTTTGTCCACTGAAGCACGAAGGGAGGCTTCCTTCCTTGACAGAAAGAATGCTCGTGGGCTGGAGAGATGGCTCAGTGGTTAAGAGCAATGACTGTTCTTCCAGAAGTCCTGAGTTCAATTCCCAGCAACCACATGGTGGCTCACAACCATCTGTAATGGGATCTGATGCCCTATCTTGTGTGTCTGAAGAGAGCAACAGTGTACTCATATATGTAAAAAAAAGAATGCTCCTTTTGCTATAATAATTTATATTCATCCATTTAATTTTGCCAACTAACTCTTGGTTCCCAGAGGACACTTTATGGATACTTTTAGATGGGCATCGCTAGGTCTATAGAAGTCTAAGAATTTTCATCTCTCTCTCTCTCTCTCTCTCTCTCTCTCACACACACACACACACACACACACACACACACACACACACAGTTTTGGGTACTCTTTTATGCTTAGTTCTTTTTTCTTCAGCAGCCTAAGATAAAGTAATTTTTATTTTCATGTAACATGTATGTGCATTCTGTAAACTTTAATTATTGCTGCATGTGTGTGGACATATAATGTGTCTATATACATTTGGAGTTGGGTTTCCCTTTATACCTCTGCATGGGTTTGGGCTATCAAATTTACATTTTCCAGATTACCTAGCAAATGTCTTTACCTCTGAGCTGGGTAATATTCTGGACACCTCATGATATATATTTTGCATCTCATCTGGATTCAGCTCCAACACACTCAATGACAATTCTTTTAAAAGTCCACAGTCCTTACAATTAATCAGACTTGGTGTAAAAAAAAGTCTTCTCTGTCATTTTTCTCCCTCTGAAATATATAGAGAGGCATTTTGCTTCTCAGAAGCCAAGAATTCCCCCACCTAAGTGTGACTCTTAAGAGCAAATTGGTACCATATGTAAAGCACGGAGCATCTTACAGGGCCTGTGTTCTTGTCTTGTGGGACTGACTTTGCTCGGACAGTGGTGAAAGCGGTTGAAAAGTTTCCTCTCTGGAGCTGTGAGGGGTTGGTTAGAGCTGGGAGATCAAGAGCTTCCATCTCCAGCATCCTGGTTTCTTTATCCCTCATTTTCATTCATTTTACCTTTTAAAGACAAGGTCATTACAAAGCCCTTGCATTTCGACACTGGCTTTGAAAGCGTTGTATTGCCTTACCCTTTAAATACACATGTGTTTAAATTTTGGAAAGAAGCGGGAAGCATTTGGCAACAATGTGTTTAGAGATCTGATCACAACCCCAAATATTTCGAAACCTAATGCCCCCGGCACCTAGATCTGCGCATTTATTTTTAGCTCTAGAAAGGGGCCATATTTAATCTCTTAATCAAACTGCTTGAAGTTTCCACTTCAAAATAAATGAAATGATAATAAATAATGAGCCAAGAAATAAAATACATCCATTTAAGGAGAAAACTATAATTTGATGGAAAACAAACGTGAGTTTGAATAAAATGGAAACATCGCCCCTTGTCTCTTCCAATTTTCAGCGCTGGTTGGACAAAGGAAGCACTGACAGAGGAGCCGGCAAAAGTCTTCTTGTTCAAGGTCTGAAGCTTCAGTTCCTTGTACCCAGCAAACAGCCTACATTTATTGAAGGATGGTGGGAGCCTGCAGGCACGGGGTGGGTGTAACAGCCTTGACGTTCTTCTGAAGGACAATTCTGCTTTTAGTTCATGCTGCCATTGTGTTTCATAGACAGTCTAAGATGTGCGACTCTGGATAACACAGGAAGCCATTGGTTATAGTATTGCGAATCGGTGTACTGGTAACCATGGAGAGGCCTACTATGTGTCAGACCCATGTGAGCTCAAACATATTTCACTCTGAATGTAATGAGACCTGCAGTGTTGCTGGATAGAAAGGAATATTTTTTTTTTTTTTTTTTTGCTGCAAACTTTTCCCAGGGAGTTATGGAAAAGAAAAATGTCTATTCTCCCCAAGAGGACATGCGTGACACAGCAGACCATAGGAAGATCCCCCCAAGTCTTCCTTAGTGACCCAGTGATTTTGTTGGAATACTCACAGTACCTACCATAGGGAACTCTAAGCAGCTGCATCACTGTGTCCCTGGAGCTCTTGACCTCCCTTGCAGGGAGCTGCAGGGGTGCAGTTTGGGGAGGGTTCTTGTAAACAATGTAACTTTCCCAGCTTCTTTGTAAGTTGGGGTTTATTTGTTCATTCCTTTATTTGTTTGTTTGTTTTGTTCTGCTCTGTTTTTCAGTCTTTTGAGACTTGGGAGTTTCCATCCTTGCTCCAGAACAGAATGTTTCAACTCAGAACAAACAGCTACACAGCACGCTGCACATTTTAATAAGCACTGCACGGAGAGCAGATGAATTAAATAATGTCTGCCACAAGAGCATCAAGAAACCTAGCGCAGTGGAGAGACAGAACAGAAATGTCTAGAACTAGGTTTTAGTCTGAATTCTGTCACTACCTGGTTCTACTGCTCTAGAGAAATTAACTTTCTTTTTGCTCCTTAGTCATCTGATCTTGAAAATGAATGATAGGAAAGAGGAAAGGCCAAGCACTCTAGGAGACCCCGGCGTATTTCTGACCTTGTTATTTCTGCTCTATATGATGCTTTTGTGATAGAAAAAAATCTGAAGAAGTCCATGAGGGTGAGATTAAAACTCCTCAGAGAATGAAGCGATACCATGGGGAAGTTGTGCAGGTGTGTACTACTAAAGTAGTAATAACTTTTTACTAATAAATTCACTCTCTAATCTGTGTACTTTAGCAAGTGGGAGACTCTAAGCAGAATATTGAAGAGACAATATTGCCTGGACTCTCTGTACCAAATCTTTCTGAGGCAAACAAAGGTTAATGTATTATTACTCTCTGTCATTTATTTATTGAAATCTAATGTATACATTAAAATATAATTTAATAAATTTTCATAAAGTGGAAATTTGTGCATTTAATGTCTAGTTTTAAAATGTGACGTTATGAACACCAAAAATTTCCCTTTTGATCCAACCCAGCTTCTCGCCACTGTTCTCACCTCCCATCAAGGGTTAGAATTTTCTGCCTGGAAGTTTATAGAAACAGATAGTGTAGTATATACTGTCTATCTGCCTCATCTTTTCATTATCAGGTCTACAGAATCCATTCACTCTGTAGTACATGGCAGCCTTTTTCTGTGGACATATATGCATAGCTCTAGTATATGAATAGCTTGAAGCAGAAGAGATGGGTCACACGGTTCAGATTTGGAAGATGCTAACCATTGTAGCTTTCATATAAGAAGCATTTGTCCATTTCTTTAGGTGTTTCTCAGCCCTGCGAATTTCCTCAGTTGAGAATTCTCTGTTTAGCTTTCTTCCCCATTTTTTGATAGGGTTATTTGGTTTTCTGAAGTCTAACTTCTTGAGTTCTTTGTATATATTGGATACTAGCCCTCTATCAGATGTAGGATTGGTTAAGCTCTTTTCCCAATCTGTTGGTTGCCATTTTGTCCTATTGACAGTGTTCTTTGCCTTACAGAAGCTTTGCAATTTCATGAGGTCCCATTTGTCGATTCTTGATCTTAGAGCATAAGCCATTGGTGTTCTGTTCAGGAACTTTTCCCCTGTACCCAGGTGTTCGAGACTTTTCCCCACTTTCTCTTCTAT
>CM052703.1:6415176-6464058 GCA_028551405.1 Uromys caudimaculatus
ATAGTAGCCATATTTATAATAGCCAGAAGCTGGAAACAACCCAGATGTCCCTCAGCAGAGGAATGGATACAGAAAATGTGGTACATTTACACAATGGAATACTACTCAGCCATTAAAAACAATGACTTAATGAAATTTGCAGGCAAATGGATGGAACTTGAAAATATCATCCTGAGCGAGGTAACTCAGTCACAAAAGAACGAACATGGTATGTACTCACTGATAAGTGGATATTAGCCCAAAAGTTCGGAATACCCAAGTTTCACTTTATAGTAACTGCTGGACTGAGAGTGAGGTCCCAGATGGAGGAGTGAGAGAAGAAACTGAAGGAGCTGAGGAGTTTGCTGCCCCATGGAGGGAGCAACAGTGTCAACTGGCCTGACCCCTCATCCCCGGTCCTCCTGGAGGCTGGACCACCAACCAAAGAATACACTTTGAGGGACCCATGGCTCAGACCACATATGTGGCAGAGGAGAGCCTTGTTGGCCATCAGGGGGAGGAGAGGCTTTTGGGCCTGAGGGTGTTAGAGGCCCCAGTAAAGGGGAATGTCAAGGTGGGAATATGGGAGTGGGTGGGCCAGTGGGTGGGAGGTGGAATACCCTCATAGAGGTGGGGGAGGGGGAGGGGATAGTGGGTTTCCAAAGAGGAGAACTAGAAAGGGGGAGACATTGGAAATGTAAATAAAGTATCAAAAAAAAAAAAAAAGCATTTGTCACATGCACAGCAACTAGAGATGCCATGTACCGCTCAAGGGAGATGAGCCACTTCCTCCAAATACATACTAAAACTTGTCTGTTCCACTTAGCCATTCAGGCCAGGGTGCTGTAGGGTCACTTCACTGTTAATGTCCACTTCCCTGAGAGGTGGAACAGCCTCAGTAGTCTGGTTTATGGTCATTGGTGCTTTACAATCCTCTTTTAGTATCTCTGTATATCTTCTGTCTGTTTACCCCCTTAGGTAAATTATATTTTCTTTAGCCACTTGTGGAAATTCCATGGAAAATTGCATCTCAGTTGTCCTTCCGTGTGTATGTGTTGACCTCAGACTTCACCCACCTTATTTGAGCCAGGGTCTCTCAGTGCCCTGGCTCACTGCTCAGGCTAGGCTGGCTGGCTAGCGGGCCACGCCCTGGGAATCCACCTGTCTCTATCTCCCCCAGCATGGCCATTACTAATATGTGCCTCTCTGTGCCCTGGCTTTTTACTGTGTGTTCTGGGAATAAACAGGACTCAACTCATGCCAGGCAGGAATTCTATCAATTGAGCTGTCTCCCCAGCCCTGGATGCCCTTTGGGCTTTTAAAAAAATTCTCTTTCATTAAAAATAGATTCTTTTCAAACTTCTGGGGGAATCAGCATCCCTGACCTCAAGTTGTACTACAGAGCAATAGTGATAAACAACTGCAAGGTATTGGTACAGTGACAGGCAGGTAGATCAATGGAATAGAACTGAAGACCCAGAAATGAACCCACACACCTACAGTCACTTGATCTTTGACAAAGGAACTAAAACCATCCAATGGAAAAAAGTCAGCATTTTCAACAAATGGTGCTGGTTGAACTGGTGGTCAACATGTAGAAGAATGCAAATTGTTCCATTCCTATCTCCCTGTACAAAGCTCAAGTCCAAGAGGATCAAGGACCTCCACATAAAACCAGATATACTGAATCTAATAGAAGAGAAAGTGGGGAAAAGCCTTGAACACATGGATACAGGGGAAAAATTCCTGAACAGATCACCAATGGCTTATGCTCTAAGATCGAGAATCAACAAATGGAACCTCATAAAACTGTAAAGATTCTGTAAGGCAAAGGGCACAGTCAATAGAACAAAACAGCAACAGATTGAGAAAAGATCTTTACCAATCATACGTCCAATAGAGAGCTAATATCCAATAGATACAAAGAAATCAAGAAGTTAGACTCTGAGAACCAAATAACCCCATCAAAAAAATGAGGAACAGAGCTAAACAGAGAATTCTCAAGTGAAGAAACTGGAATGGCTGAGAGCACCTAAAGAAATGTTCAACATCCTTAGTCATCAGGGAAATGCAAATCAAGACAACTCTGAGATTCCACCAGTCAGAATGGCTAAGATCAAAAACTCAGGTGACAGCAGATGCTGGCGAGGATGTGGAGAAAGAGGAACACTCCTCCATTGCTGGTGGGATTGCAAGCTGGTACAATCACTCTGGAAATCAGTTTCCTCTGAAAATTGGACATAATACTACCTGAGAACCCAGCTATACCACTCCTGGGCATATACCCAGAAAAGCTCGAACATGTAATAAGGACACATGCTCCACTATGTTCATAGAAGCCATATTTATAATAGCCAGAAGCTGGAAACAACCCAGATGTCCCTCAACAGAGGAATGGATACAGAAAATGTGGTACATTTACACAATGGAATACTACTCAGCTGTTAAAAACAATGATTTCATAAAATTTGGAGGCAAATGAATGGAACTTGAAAATATCATCCTGAGTGAGGTAACTCAGTCACAAAAAAACAAACATGGTATGTACTCACTGATAAGTGGATATTAGCCCAAAAGTTCTGAATACCCAAGACTCAATTCACAGACCATATGAAGCCTAAGAAGAAGGAAGACCAAAATGTAGATGCTTCAGTGTTTCTTAGAAGGGTGAACAAAATACTCACAGAAGGAAATATTGAGACAAAGTGTGGAGCAGAGACCCAAGGAAAGGCCATCCAGAAACTGTCCTCCCTGGGGATACATCCCATATCTAGCCACCAAACCAGGACACTCTTATAGATGCTGCGAAGTCCTTGCTGATGGAAACATGATAAGTTGTCTCCTAAGAGGCTCAGGCAGAGCCTGACAAATACAGAGGTGGATGCTCGCAGTCAAACATTGGTCTGAGCTTGGGGTTTCAGATGGAGGAGTTGGAGAAGGGACTGAAGGACCTGAGTGGGTTTGCAGCCCCATGGAGGGAGCAACAGTGTCAACTGGCCAGACCCCCCTGAGCTCCCGGAGACTGGACCACCAACCAAAGAATACATATGGAGGGACCCATGGTGCTGGCCACATATGTGGCAGAAGAGGGCCTTGTTGGACATCAGTGGGAGGAGAGGCCCTTGGGCCTGAGGGTGTTAGATGCCCCAGTATAGGGGAATGCTAGGGAGCGAAGAGGGGAGTGGGTGGGTGGTTGGGCAAGCACCCTCATAGAGGCAGGGGAAGGGGGGAGGACATAGGGGATTTCCAAAGAGGAAACCTGGAAAGGGGAAAACCTTCGAAATGTAAATAAAGTAAATATCCCCCAAAATTAAATTAAAAATAAAAAATAGATTCTTTTCTCATACAATAAATCCTCACTACAGTTTCCCTCCACCCTCCTCCTCCCAGTTCCTTCCTGCTTACCCTCCCATCCAGATCCTCTCTCTCTCTCTCTCTCTCTCTCTCTCTCTCTCTCTCTCTCTCTCTCTCTCTCACACACACACACACACACACACACACACACACACACACACACACACACATATTGTCTGGCTGTAGGTCTCTGTATTTGTTCCATCAACTGCAGGAGGAAGCTTCTCTGATAATCACTGCATAAGGCACTAATCTATGAATATAGTGGAATATCATTAAGAAGTCTTTTTATTGTTACTTTTTCTTGACCAGTAGTATTTTGTTTTACACTGGGTCTAGGGCTATCTAGACTCTAGTTCTTGGTCAGCCAAGCAGTTTGAAGTATGGATTTCAACTCATGGAGTGAGCCTTAAGTCAAATCAGACATTTGCTGATCACTTCCACACGCTTTGTGCCATCAGTGCCCTAGTATATTTTCCAGTCAGGACAGATTGTAGATCAAAGGTTTTGGGGCTGGGTTGATGCTTATGTTTCTCTTTTGCTAGGCTGCCGAGTACATTCCCATACCAAGGACACTAGAACAATGGTTCTCAAACTGGGTAGCAACCCCTTTGGCAAACCTAGATCTTCCAAAATATTTTCATTATGATTTACAACAGTAGCAAAATTAAGGGTTATGAGGTAGCATCAAAAATAATTCTACAGTTGGGGTCACAACATGAGGAACTGGATTAAAAGACCGCAGCATTAGGACAGTTGAGAACCACGGTGGCAGAACATAGGGGTGAAAGTTGTTTGTAGGCAACGGTTCAACCTCTCCATGTTCAATGAGTTGGATGGGTGTTATCTTCAGCAACAGGGCCTTGCTGTCGGTGGTTGGAGAGCAATCTACTGTCTTGGCAACAGCCTAGCTTGCTTGGGGATATCCATGGGACCCCTTTAGGCAACAACTCAATTGCAGCTAACCCATTCCTGGCACTGGAAGCTTTGTCTGGAGACAAGAGATAGGCAGTTGGGATTCCATCGTGCTCGTTATTAGGAGACTTTATAAGGATCTCCTTCATATATTTTAGGAAGTTTGTGCTGTACTAGGTTTCCATAACTACCTTCAAATGCCCCTCAATTCTATCTCAATTCAATTCTGACATCCCCTCCTTCAGCTCTGTCTCCCTTTCCTGTCCCCACTAAATAGAAGCTGTGCTTTTTTGTATAACTGACTTGATGGGGTGTTTATTCCTTTGTAACCAGTGCTTCCTTATATTTTAAATTTTTAAATTTAAATTTTTATGCATAATCCAAGAATGTACACCATGTGCTTGCCTGATGCTTATGGAGGCCAGAAAAGGGCATTAGGTGGACTAGTAGTGGGGTTACACACAGTTGTGAACCACTGTGTGGGTGCTAGAAAATGAACCTGGACCTTCTGCAAGAGCAGCAAGTGCTCTGAACTGCTGAGCCATCTCTTCAGCCCCCTGGGACTGATGTTAATGAAGTAAATAATGTATAAAAGAGTGAGAGTATGTTTTCTTGTGAGTATACAGTTGATTGATTATTTAGAGAACTCATCCATCTCCCTTGTATACTGAAGCTTCACAAACCAGGAGATTACATCAGTGGACTCTGTCTCTGGGTTCTTGTTCTGATCTGTGAATATTGATCTATGTGTCTCTCTGCGCAGATGGAACACTTTATTAATCACTCTGGACATCTTTAATGAAAACTTGATTTCTGATTACATAAGCTTTCTATTACAGCTTTACTTTCTAAGTGATATTTTTCTTGACTCCTTATCATATAAATTCTAAGAACTTGTTAAATTTTCATGAAAAAAAAGCAACTCATAGTTTGATCCATATTTCACTGAATGTATAATTGGTAGGTTTGGAAGCAACTGACATTTAAATAGAACATTTTTCCAATCAATGACATGGTTTGTGTCTCCACTTGGCAGTACTCTAGTTCTCTTGTATTTAAATGATTATCATGCCACATATTTCATTTAATTTGTTCTTGTTTATAATAATGCGTGTTTTTGTTTGTTGCTGGTACTGAGAAATTACAATTATTTTTGTATCCATAGTCTTGTTCATTAATTCTAATGTTGAATATACACTAACAGACACTTGAACAAAGACGGTTCGTGTAACTCACATTAAAGTGGCAGCAGTACATGGTGACCTTTATAGAGCAGAGACTTCAAGGGCAGCCTGACCATTCTCATCTGAAAAGCACTTGACCCTTCCCATAGGGTTCCTATTGGAATACACTAAATGAACTGATTTTTAAGAGTACAGAATAGGGCCGGGGGGGGGGGGGGCTGGGAGTTTAACTTAATTACTGTAAGCTGTCAGATCTAGTTACTGAAGATGAGTTGACAGCAAATCATTTTAGCAGCTTTCGCCCCTTGTTGTCCACATTGAGTCCTTAAAGTCATTCTGACATTACAGTGTAAAACGTTCCCATGTTGAGACTTAAGTATCTTAATGCTAGGTGAAGTTAGGGATGGGCAGAAATGAATGCTCTTACCTCCCTGTGTGGTTCTGGCCCTCTGAGACTATGGAGGGAGAGCAGGATGTTTTGCTTTAATGTAGCTTTTCTTAGCTCCTTAGGTCTTGTGTTGGGGTCACATTAGTTCTGTTTCCTGTGAGCAAGGCCAAGATCTACTGGCTTTTAAGTTTTCTTTTTTATTTAAATGCAGAAATTCCACCTATAGGGGAGTTCAGGCAGACTCATCTTACAAGTTAAACTATTCTCAGCATCCACAGCTCTCAGCCTCCCACTCCTACTTAACTAGACAACATAACTCGAGACATAAAGCTCCACCAGCTTGGAGTTCAGCTCATCAGAGTTCCTTTGCTTCAACTGACACCAATTACAGATTGACCCTAAGCTCAGACATAAAATCAGTGTGATGTGGGAGACCGCACTATGTTTATATTTAATGTGTGTGCTGGTAAGTGTGTGCATCCTGGTAGATCAACCTGCAATTAATTTAAAAATCAATTGCAATGATGTCTTCTGATTGCTCTGTTCACCTCCATTTAGAGGAGGTCCATTTTACTCATAGTTCATGAATAGTTTTTGGCTATAGTGAGACAATAACAAAGAATAAATAATGTCTGCCACTAAGTCTAATATATATACATATATAGTAGATTTCTTGCAGCACAGATGCTGCAGTTTTGCACGTGCATAACAAGTGCATGTAAAGAACGGTGGTCACAAAAGTAAGTGGCAACCCAAATAAATTCCTATCGGTAGCACATTGCTCTTATATATAGTGTCCCCAAGCTTTGCCATAAGTTGAATGTTTTTCATTTTTCCTAAAATGTGAATGAATCCTATGTACTCTCAGGAGCTCTGGATACAGCACAGCATTGAAATGGTCATAATTAAGATTTCTTCTGAGTCTCAGGATCACCCCTCCCCACAAAGGGAACGTCTCCTCACCTGGGAGGACACTGCCATACAGAAATCTTCGCTCCTCTCCCCTCTTCTGCCTCTCCCAACTACTCATCATCTTACCTTTACAGATTTCTCTGTCCTTTAGTTTGTATGAGTAGAATAATCTAATCTGTGATTCTGAAGCCTGAGCATCATTGTTCACTTGGCATGTTTTCAAGGTTCACCCAAGCTGTGGCATGAATCAGTAATGTCTTCCCTTCCTTGAATAGTAGGCTTTATCTTTGACTATTATGAATGATGACGTTAGAAAACTGTATAGCCACTTCTGTGTTTTCACTTCTTTTGCATATTTCTAGTGGTTGGAATTTCTGGGTAGTATGGTCACTTTATGTTTAATTGTTTGGGAAAAGGCATGATATGGTAACTGCAGTTTCACGTTTAACCATCTGAGAAAACAACAGTTTTCTAACCTGGTACAGCATCTCATGTCCCCAACCAGCTTATCCTCAAAACAATCTCAGAAAGCACTTCCTTCTAAACCCACTAAAAATCACAAAGTGTCATGTGGCTGAAATCTATTTAGAATTGTCCAATCACTGTTTAAATACTTTTCCTCTACAGAAAGATGAACGGAGAGCAAGAGTTGACAAATGGGTTTCTGGAAAACTAGGAACTCTACAACTATGGGATGTTCTTTCCTTCCCTACTTAAAAACAAAACAAAACAAAGCAAATCCCAAGAAAGGCAGTCATAGTTTTAACTAGATAAGAATATTCCAAACCTAATAAATGTGGCTCTCCATTGCCCCACTGCATGTGGACCATAGGGGAGGGTTGCTAACATCCCTTTGGGGGATGAAAGGTCTCAAGACAGCCAGCAAACATCAACCTCATGCTCAACATCATTTTTAGCTGTTCTTTGGCAGCATTATTGCCTTTGTATGCAAAGGAAGTAATGGCATTTAAAAAATGTGCAATGGGAAGAGGTTCTGGGTGGAGCACGTCCAGCAGGGGTGGATAGAACAGCTTAAATCAAGGCTAGAACCCTTTCAAGAATCTGGGCTCATTAGGTTTGACAGGGACAAGGGTGTTCTCAGACACACAAAAAGGGAAGGCTCTTAGATAAAAGGAACTCGGATTACATTTGCTTGTCTCTCTCATATGTATTTTTTAATCACAGTGGTTTGCTCTCAGACCTTCCCATGCCCTATAAGATGATAAATTAATTATTCCCTGTTTCTATAAATCACTCCTTTGATAAGAAAATCGGTTTCCCTCCTGTTTTGTATTTGGGTTACATGTGATGCAATAAATTACTTGTGATTCTATTCTTTTCTGTGAAGAGTAAATTATGCTCCTGAGTAATGTCTTCACTCTTACATGAGCCTGATTAGAAGGGAAAAGCTGTGAAGAAGAGCGATGCTCTCACTGGTCTCTCTGGTACATGGTATTAAATACAATTCTACTCTCCCGCAAAGCAATCCGCTCTGTCATCTTCCACAAGAGCATGTGGAAAAATGATGTGATGAATAAAAAATTAAGATGGAAGCCTTTCAGATGTTTGAAGTGCCCCATCTCTTACCCATCTTCTAAAACAACACAATTAAAGGAGTATTTTATTCTCATCTTATGCCATGAAGTCATTCAATGTAGAAACCTACATTTTCCAGACAATGTTGCAATAAAACAATGCTCTATTTATTTATTATTCTTATATAAACATTCAAATCCTGTGGTACTGTGACCAGGGTCCTACAGAACTAAGGGGATGATGCATAACACATATGTGTTGTCCTCTTAGTGGCCAGCAGCAGCAGGCTGTTGTAAAAAGGTCCACACAGTGCCGACCTCAGAGAGTAGGGATAAGATGCTGAGCAGTGTGGGAGTTATCAGAACACACTCTCCTATTTTCTCATAATGCACACCTCATGGGCAGAGTCCTAATTAAAGGCTCTCCTTCCATTCGCCCATATGAGGTGGGTGTGTAGAGGTGGCTGGATATGTGTGTTTACTAAACAGACTACCTTGTTTAAACAGCAAAACAGGAATGTAAAGATAAACATCTCTCCATCAGCTGTATGTACAAACCCTACTTAGGCTTCGTGCTGTCAAGCTACGTCTGAACCATAGCAAACAGTAATTGATCTGAGTTTATATTTCCCATTACACACGCCCTCTCTCTGTGGCTCTCTTCCCACCTTGAAGCTCAGGCTAATCTTCCCACTTCAGCCTACCCACTGGTGGTCATACAGGAATTGTGTCTGAAGAATCTGTCTCTTTGGAAATTTTATAAAATTTTATATTGAGGCGCCTAAACTGATAATGCATTGAGAACACTTAATCACCAACTCTTTGTGACTTTGCCTCATAGTAGACTGCAATTTCAGCCATTCACAGCCACCAGTGTGGAGGTGACCCAGAGGTGAACTTGCTGCTCCTATATAGCAGAGGAATAAAACACCAGCCAGGGAGAGATCAAAATTCAAAATTCAGAAGTGTGCTTCAACTAAATACATTTTATTTCTGCACCATCGAAAGGTCAAGAAGTCAAGCCAAACTATGCTGAGTCAGGGACTGTCTATAAATATTAGTTCACTAAATAACTACATAGAAGTCTCCTTTAGAGAAGTATGTATAGGTGTAAACAAAAATGTGCACACAACAGAAGTTCACATGCTGATATTTGTCATACCCAATGACCAGTCAACAAGATTCCAGAAGAATTTGTTAAATTAATTATTCTGTATCCAAATGATAGAATACTTCATATCCATGTGATAAATTTGAATAATATTATTGATATTTGTTTAACTCATAATGGGAGTTAAATTCTATGAGTGCAATCTTAGTTATTCCCCACAACACATTTATAATGGAAATATTTTCATTTCCCTGAATTTCTAATCATGAAATAGATAGCTTTGTAACAGGAGAACCTTGATCTGAAATGCTTTTTCTCACTGACACTACCATTTATTACTTCACAGACACCTACCATGCAACAAATTCCAGCTCCTTTATCATACTGAAACATTTGGAAAGGAAACAGGAACCTAGAGAGCAAATGAACATTCAGATGTGCGGTAGACTTGCCAGCCACCCAGACCTGTACTATTCTAACCCCAACTCACATCTTCACAGCTATTGCTCTCCTGGAGAAACTCTGATTACCATTTTAAACCTGTCATTAGTATGGAGAAAACCATGCCAAAAACTTTGGAGGTTTTTTTTCCTGTTGAGCAATCAATTCTTATTTCTAAAAATGTCCTCTGGACTCAGTCAGAGGGAGGATGGAAGACTGATCCTGAAGCTCCTTGGTCCACTTCAGGGAGAGTTGAGCCAGCTCATTCCCAGCATGGCTCCTGGAGCTTGGTGATTACTTTGTTCAGAATCAAGACTGCAGCCTCTTCACCTAGTTTCATAGTGAAAAAAACCAGAGGGGGCAGGGTTGAGTGGGAAGGTTGTTCAAGCCAAAGCTTTCTTGGGAAGTGGTGTCAGTCTCAGAAAGTTGCCTTGTGATTGACCAAGGTTGTTTGTGAATTATCTGGTCTTTAGTCTTAACACAACCAGCCAGTCCATGTTTTGGAAGAGTCACCTTGTTTTCATACTTAAGGAATGAAAAGAGGAAAATTAATGATTTATTAATCAGGACCCTTCCACTGTGAGTGACAGAAAGCAAAGTTCATTTCGGTGACACCTTCAACAGTGAAGCTTTTACTTTATGATTGGCATGTGCCTCAGGCCAGCACACAGAAGGGTGGTTTCTCTCTGTCTCCTTTCTTTGTCTTCTGTTGTGTTGGCTCTGTCCTTAGGTAGATATCCCTCTTCTTTGTTGCTCTTCAAGTTCAAATACCATTGAGGCAAGAGATTATTTCTTATTAGCCGAAACAAAATTCTGAAGTGTGATCTCATTTTTCCATGCATCTGTAATATGAACCAGGAAATATGAATAATTTTACATCCTAGAAAACAAGCAGCACCATGTAAGGTACCACTTGGAATTTTGAGGGAGAGGCAATTAGAGCCCTGGGCTAGAGCTTCCTGTGGCCGAGTCTTGGGTAAGTATGTGTCATGCTAGTTCTAATATGTTCTCTGTGGTACCGGAGACTAACTTACCACTCAGCAATGTCTGGCTCTAACATGATAGTTTGTTGATGGTGGAATGCACTATCGTTTGAGAGGCTAGCATCAATCACTGTATCATCTTCCAAGTAATCAAAGAATGATTCTATGTAAAGATAGCAATTAGGTCTCACCCATGGAACTGGAAAACCTAGCTAAGAGTGTCAAACAGAGGGAGCAGGTTTGTAATATCCAAATGGATGTGAATTTCAGAAGTGCAATATAAAAGTTTTGTTGAGAAAATAAAAGTTCTATCAATAAACTACTTAGTAGCTTGAAATAAATATTCACAGGAATCGGAATCCAGTACAGCAATGATTAAGAATATTTAATTGATAAAGTGTTTCTAAATAATTATTAAATGGATTCAATGTTACTGTGCCATTCTTATAACGGGATGGAAATGCAAAATGGTCCAAGTGTTTCTATGTTCTTGGTGTGTTACTCAAAAATGAAATAAAAGTGCATACTGCTTGCAAAGTAGCAAGAATATTTTATTCAAAGCAAACCAATAGAACAGGCCAAGTACACTGTCAGGAGTGGTAGCAGTCCCCATAGGTGAGTGTGCTCAATGGCCTCACTCATTGCTTTAGGCTTTCTTTTATGATTAAAGAGGAGTTTGGTTATTAAGGGCCATTCTGGGTATTGTCTTCTGTTTTAATTGATAGATTATTTTATATGACCTTCGTTTTGTTATGCGTGTCTCTTATGAGGTTTCTGACTTTCATAATATGCATACCCAATTATATACATAGGCATAAGGTGGTAAAAAAGGATTTTCTAAAAATTCATTTTGAAGACATAATATGACTTCTATTGCACATTCACCTCAAATCAGTTCAAGCTAGCTCGGCCTCCTATCTTTTGGGCCCACACATAACTGGAAGAGGATGTCCAAGTTTTAAGTTACTAAGAGAAAGAAAAACTTGCATCATGATCAAAGATAGACGAGGGTGCACCTCAGGGAAGAGGTCCTAGGTTGCTAGCAGGTTTCTAGATATATAGCTAAAAAATATGTACATAACTGTGCTGGTAAGGGCCATAGGCAGACAGGCATATTATTAGAAGGGTATGTGCATAGCCCAAACCAGATGGAGTTTAGATGACTGTTCTGTTTGCCTATCCCATCAGGAATCATATTCAGTTATCAGAACATACATCATCCACCATAAAGTAACCCAGATTTCACCTCTTCTAAGAAAAACAATACTTATTCGAAACTGATTATATTATGTTCTATATTTTGTAGCTATGGCGAATGTCTTGACTGTGGTCCTTCACAACAAGAACTGTTTCTCTTGTGCTTGGGTGGGCAGTGTATATGTGTAACTGCAACTATCCTCAACATGGTCTCCCTAGGAAATTCCTTCTAAAGCCAAAGCTCTCTTCTCTTGACTGGCTACTTTTCCCCCTCAGTCTTCCACTTCCTATAGGTTTCCTTCAGGCTATTTCATTGTCTTCTATTCATTTTCCTGTCCTCTTCTTGCCGGCTTCTGAACTTTTCATCCCAGATTCTCCCCATCACTCTGTGATTACCCCACAACTCTGCTTCAATCTTCCCTCATTTCCTAAAGACACTAACATATGTCTTTTGATACTGGTTAAATCTCTCTCCTGAATTCTAGATGCATATATTTACCATATTTATCTACTTGAATATTTTGCTATAACTTCAAAGTTCTAAGACACAAAATTAAATGAGTGACCTTTATTCTCCTTAATGCTAACAATCTTCTCATCACTTAGCTTTTTCTGCTTAAAGTAATGTCACTACCAAAAGGTTGTACAGGTCAGAAGCCTAGAAACCATTATTTTTTATATTCATTATTTATTTGCAGTTATGTGTATTTTATATGCATATGTTTGTGTGAGTGTGTGCATGCCATTGTATTCATGTAGAAATCAGGAGACAACCTCACCTTTTGCCCTCTGCCATCCATCATCTCTCTTCAGGTTTGTGGCTGACTGACCATTCCAGGACAACTGGTCTACCAGCTTCTGGTGTCCCGTCATGTCTCTACGTCCCATCTCATTATAGGAGTGCTAGCATTACAGATGTGTTCCACAGCCTTTTCCCATGATTTCCAGGGGGTAGAATTTATACCATCCTGCTTGAACAGCACACACTTCATCCATTGAACCATAGCCCATTTTGGAAGGTTGTTTTTATTTCGTTTTTCCCTAATATAGGTAATCAATCACTATGTTTTGAAAATTTTGTCTCTTATATCCCTGACTCTATGCTTATGTCCATCTACCTCCCATCAGTATACAACCCACCTAGGTAGTTTCTTCATCTCTATTTCTATGAATTCTCTCTCATAATCCCATAAACAGTTATTATGAATGCTAAAAAGGAATGTGAACTTTTATTGGCCTCTACTTAAAAGTCATCACTGGGTGCTTATTGGTTTTAACCTAAAAGTATTATTCTCTAAATAATCCTGTGTGGTGCATTTCCCATCCACCTGACTTGCACCCTTCCCAAATATTCCTGTTTTCACTCAGATTCATTCGAAAGATGGAAGCCATTTTATGAAATATGGAAATGTCAGAACAAGCCAGAGCTCAGTTTAAGTACACCCAAGGGGTTGAAAAATATTTTACATATTTGACTAAAGCTAATTATACGTTTTGAAATCACATTCCAATCAAATTTTGTTAAACTGTAACATTTTAAGAGTTATTTTCCTCAGGCAATGAAATTATAGTAAGTTGCCCTTGTTGTTTGAAAAACAAAACAAAACAGGAAATTGTGGGGTATTTTTCTTAGGATCCAGGCCTAGGAAGAGTGAGTCACTAGATCATTAGGTTAATGTCCAGAATGCTGAACTTTAATAAAAGATTCTAATGTACTCAATAAGGTCCAATGATCTCAGTTAGAGAGAGATCCAAGGAACCTACTAATGTCCTGTTTTATCTTGGGGACCCCAACTCCTGACATTGAGGGTTGCTGGAAAAAACACAGACTTTGAACTTATGTTTATTCAATTCTTTCATCTTTCACATATGTTGTGACTAGATTTTCAAGTTTCTTATAAACCAAGTTCTGTTCCATCATAGTGACATTTTTCTTATATTTGATTTAATAAGAATAACACCCATGATATCTCAAGGAAGACTCAACAATGACAATAGCAATAGATATGCTAATAAGAAAGGACAAATCTCATGGGGTTCTACCCTTAGAGATTACAAAGAACTGCAGGCAACTAATTAGGGCTGAAAGAAGAAGAATTAGTCTCTCTCAGGGATGAGCCCCCAGCTGATTACCCAAGGCAAAGTAGCCAGTCCTAAAATCTTATACACAAAATCCACACTAAACGGAATCAGCAGGTTGTATTTATAATGAAAAATGTCATTAATCTGATAAGGAGATAGGGGAACAGGGACAGTGTTGGAAGAAGGGGACATGGGAGGGACTGGGAGAAGGGGGCCATGGGAGGGACTGGGAGAAGGGGGACATGGGAGGGACTGGGAGAAGGGGGACATGGGAGGGGCTTGAAGAAGGAACAGGAAGTCAGAACTGATGTGGTTATAGTTAAATTTTAAAATAAAAAAAAAATGTATAACAACCCACAAAGCTGCTTTTCTGTTGTAATAATGCTGTATAGGAAAAAAGAAAATACCCTCCAGAGAGTTTTGCTCTGTGTACTGGCTAGTTTTATGTCAACTTAACACAGGCTAGGGTTATCTGGGGAAAAAAGGGGGGGGGGACTTCAATTGAGAAAATACCTCCATAAGATCCTGCTGTAGGGCATTTACTTAATTAGTGATTGATGGAGGAAAGCCCAGCCCATTGTGTGTAGGGCTATCCCTGGGTTGGTGGTCCTAAGTTATATAAGAAACCAGGCTGGGGAAACAAGCCTATAAGCAGCACTCTTCCATGGATTCTGCATCTACTCCTGCCTTCAGGAGCCTGCCCTGTTTGAGTTCCTATCCTGACTTCATTGATGAACAGTGCTGAGGAAGTGTGAGTCAAATAAACCCTTTCCTCCAAGTGTTTTTTTTTTTTTGTCATAGCAATAGAAGCCCTCACTAAGACACTCTGCAATAGGCAATACAAGTGCTTTATTTCACCTGCTGTGGAGCCTACCTCTTCTACTGCAGATACAGAAAGCAGACAGAGAGCATGTGTTCCTGTGTGTCCTAGCCAACTGTGAGAGGGCATTTTCCTTTGAATCAGAGCTGTCAGGCTTCATGATTCATGATGAATTTTCCTGGAGTTGACTTCTCTTCCTTCACTCTGTCCTCATAGAAAGAAAGAAAAACAAAACGAAAGAAACAACAAAAGCTGTGTTCTCTGGGTGGTGTGACTTAGTAAGGCTAGCATCTTTAGGATTATCTAAAAACCACACCAACATGTAATCTGTCTTGACTTAGTGGTGCCTTTCTTAAACATTTGTTTAATTTGCCCAGGATTCTGTGGACTACATACAGCTGAAACAGCCGTGGTCCTAGCAGGAGCTTCTAGGAGCAGACATGCCAGCACTTGCCCCTCTTCCAGGCTTTGTCCTTCAGAGCAACAGGTCTCCCTCTCAGCAGCTGCCTAGCTGTGGGCCTGATGCAGGGGCATGCTGATTTCTATATAAGGTGTTATATGGGACCTGGAATTAAACCTGTCAGGCAGAAAGGGCCTTTTCTTCTTTCTTTCCCTCTTCTTAGGTATTCAGTGTGGAGTCAGAAACACAGGCCAAGGCTGTGGAACAGATTTAAAGCCAATACCGATGCTTTTTAGATCTTATTGTCTAAAAAATTATATGCTCTATTGATTTAAATTCAATTTGCTTCAGGTTAACTGCAAATTAGTTACAATAGCTTTCTCCCCTACCCGTGGAGTCTATTGCTTTCTTCCTCTACAGGATTACTACATTCATCTCTGAAGGCTCGATTTAGGGAAGAGAAATCCTTGATATTTTTTTCTGAGAAATGCATTAATAATTTTGAATAATTCTATCCAAGTGTAACAGTGAAGCAGCCCCATGAGTTAGAAAAGGCAAATGCTGTGTGTGTGTGTGTGTGTGTGTGTGTGTGTGTGTGAGAGAGAGAGAGAGAGAGAGAGAGAGAGAGAGAGAGAGAGAGAGAGAGAGCTTGTGTGCAGTAAAGTATGCATGTGCATGGATGTATATACCTGCATCTGTGTACAGTTGGAAGCCAAACGTCAACTTTGGGTGTTATTTTTCAGGAGCCATCTAGCTCTTTGATGAAGGGTCTCTCGTTGGACCCAGAGAGATGCCAACTGGACTAGACACTCTGGCCCCTGAACCTCAAGTATTCTTCTGCCTCACTTCCTCGGTGCTGGAATTACAACTGCATGTTACCATGCTCTTTAACAACTCCAATCATCCATGTTTCATTGGTCAGTTGCCTAAACACAATAGCAAGTCAACCACCATAGCCTAAAGCAGAAGATAGAGTATAAAAGAAGTCTATGGATTGAAACAGTCATCAGGCATGGCTGAGTACAAAATTATGTATTGAATATTTAAGTTTTCCCTTCTCATGTATGTCTTCCTTTTCCTCCCTTCTATCTCCTTCCTGGATGTGTGGTAACCTCTGACTCCTCAGGCTCATGTGTCCTTGTCGCGAACACATGCAGCATTTTGAGTAGTCCTATGGCTTGACACTTTGGTTGTACTAACTTATATAGTTGTATTCCAAACTTTAAACCAATTAGTGTGGCCACGAGATCCAGGCCTGGATCACATGACTACCTTTGCAAAAGAAGTAGCATGAGGTTATGTGATCAATACCATCAAAATCACATGGAGATAAACTTCAGGTTGGAGGCATGCCCAAAGAGGGAACCAGGTTTTTGCTTTCAGACTTTAGAAAAACAATGACGTACTTTGCTACCTATTGCATGGTGACCAAAATAACTTGGGGGGAAAGAGTTTACATTACTTAAAATTTTATATCACCATCCATCCCTGAGGTGTTTCAGGGCAAGAACTCAAGGCAAGAGCCTGGAGGTGGGAGCTGAAGCAGAGGCCGTGGGGGAGTGCTGATCACTTGCTTGCTCTCCATGGCTTTCTCAGCCTTATTTCTTATACAACCTAGGACTACCTGGGCAGGAGCAGCAACACCTCCAGCAGACCCTCCCACACCAATTATTAATCAAGAAAATGCCCCACAGGCTTCCCTACAGGTCAATGTGATAAGGGCTTTTTCTCAGTTAAGATCCCCTCTTTCTAGGTGACCCAAGCTTGTGTCTAACTGTTAGAAATGTAATCTATGCAAGTAGATGGTAGAAAGACAAAAACACTCCGTATCTGCTTAAAGACCCTTACTGCATATTATCTCCCTACTCTTGTCTTTTCCAGCTAACTTGAGTCACTGTGTCTTCTTTCAGGACCTTGGATGCACTGAGTCTCATCACATCCAACATCCCATAACTTGCCCTGTGTCAGGCAACTCCATATTCCTTGCAAACATCTTTTACTCAGAAGCCTCTGGGATCTCTCTCTTGCTCCTCTTTCCTGTTCATCTTGGTTGTACTTTTTATTCTTCAAGTCTCAGAGCAATCATCACCTCCCCTCTCCTTCCTGACAAGACATTTCTTTCTTCCCTTTCATTTCCTACAGCTCTATTAGATAATAGATAAGTCATTCTACACTTAGATATCTAGATACTGGTTGTCCTGAGCTGTGTCTTGTCATCTTTATGGAGAAAATCCTCTCAAAGCAGCACTTTGATCGTTGTTTCATATGGAAACGGGCATGTTCAAACACTTTAATTACAAACTATGCCCATTTATCAAGCGAGGCTTCTCAGTTGCTTCCCATGTTCCCCAGGAAAATTCCTGACAAAATCAACTCAATTAAGGAGGCGTTTATTCTGCTGCATAGCTCTAGGGCACAGTCCATCAGAACCAGGAAGGCATGGCAGCAGGAGGTGAAGCAGCTGGTCACATTGTATCCACAGGCAAGGAGCAGAGTAATGAGTGCTTGTGCATAGCCTGCTGTCTCCTTTTTCGTCAGTCTGGGGCTCCAGCCCATGGAACAGAACCACCCACCCTGAGGGTAGAGGTCTTCCTACCTCAATTAACTTCATCTAAATAATCCCTCACAGACATGCCCAGAGATTTGTTGTTATGGTGCTTGTAAATTACATCAGCTTGAACACCAAGATCAACCACCACATGAACTAAACAATTTATTTGCATCAACCTTTTAGGCTAGGTATTTTAGTATTTATAATTCTTCTCCTTTGCAAATAAAGGACCTAAGACTCAGAGAAATTGTGCAATTTATCCACAATTACCCAGATTCTAAGTACCAAGGCTCAAATTTGAATGTGAGTTGTCTTGATTCCAATGTCTGAAATACTAGCCTCTGTGTAAACTAACACTGGTCTAAAACCACATTTCTAGATAGGTAGCTGTTCAGATACCAAGAACTTCCCCAGTCTGGCCTACTCCATTCTACTCCACAAACAATTAGTCCTATTTTCTGGACATGGATTTTTCCAAAGCAACATATTAAATATGGAAGAATCTATGGCCCCAGTTTTTAAGCGCTTTTGTCACTGATGTTGTAATTGATTAATTCTACATCTGCTGATTCACTCATGCTTGTGAGAACTCTGTCCTAAATTAAATGAAATAAAGTAAATATGCACCAAAAGTTCACACTAAAGTTGGTTAGAGTTTCAACTGTGTCTGTCAGAGCTGGTGAGATGGCTCTGTTAGTAAGAGAGCTTGCTATTCAAGCACAAACAGCTGACATTAACCCCAGAAACCTTCTTTAAAAGTAGGCATGGCTATGGATCATGTGTAACTCCAGTGATGGTGGGAGAAGAGACAAGAGGACCTCTAGGGCTTGCTGACTAGAGAGTCAAGCGAAAACAATAAGCCTCGAATTTAGTGAGAGACCCTGTCTCAAGGGCTCATGGGTATAAATAGTATACACATAGTACACACACACATACATACTACACACACACTCGCACTCACAAACACACACATACACACACACACACACACACACACACACACACACACACACACACACACCCTATGCCTGCCGTCATATTTACTTTCTTATATAAAGAATACAGTTTGTCTTGCTTGCAGTAGGTGGCACTACACTTCCCCTACTGGCTATGGCTGTAATGGATATGAGTTCTGTCACCAAGCAGCTGGTGAAAAGGACTCATAGCATGTACTTACCTGGCTTCTTAAGAGCTATGCCACTCTGGATGAGGTAGAATTTTTGTGAAAATTGGATCCAACATTTCCAAAGCCCTAGAACAAAGTCATGGACATCAAATACTGTACTTCCTTGCTAAGCAATAAATGCAGTCAAATCCAAGTATGTCAGTCTTCAAAGCCCACCTCCACAGCCAATGAATTACATAGAGCTGAGGAATCCTAGGGTTAGGGTGAGCATGGATGTACAGATGTCCCGGGAGGTATCAGGAGGAAGACTTTCTCACACTCAGAATCCAGGGCAGAGTGGTAGAGTATGTTGGGAAGTGCTTTATTACCATAGTGAGTGCAACCAAATGCCTTGATTAGGAACAGTAACTACTCATCCAACCAACAGAAGTCCTCGACAATCATTCACGTAATCTACAAGCTGAAAAGGACACACAAAGGCAGGCATAGCAGGATGCCTCTCTCCCAGAATTTCAACAGCATCTAATAAAGAATCTAATACTGTTGAATAAGCCCCTACTGACTGAATGCATACTGCAGGATGGAGACCACTGGGCTTCATGGGAAGCTTTTCTTCTCCAGTAGAACTTGTGACCTCATGCAGAACACTAACACAAACACATACTGACACAGCACCCGTGTGAGAAATGTTGTGGCAGCTAAATAACAAGTTCCATGGAGAACTGTAACAGGAAGATCCGGGGGAGCTCTGTCATCATCTGGCTGCTCACAACATGAAAGCCAGTATTCTATCTACAAGCATATATTTATTAATAATACACAATCATTCTTTATAGAATTAATAATTAATTAGTAGTAATTAACAAGAGTATCTGTAATGTTTGGGTGATATCAGAATTTGTAAAATTTCTATAAATTCCCTACATTTCAAATAATCCAAAATGTATAACTTGCATAGTGAGGTTCAAATTGAAGATAATATATGCTTGTAGATAGAAAATACAGGAACTAGTTCCAAGAGATCATACATATATACATTATATAGTTACACACACACACACACACACACACACACACACACACACACACACACACAGAATCTCCTGGGACTGAAGTCACAGATGGTTATAAGCCACTATGTGGGAACTGGGAACTGAACCTGGGTCCTCTGGAAAAATACCCAGTGCTTTTGACCATTGCATAGTTTCTCAAGCCCCAGCTAGGTCAAAGAAGAAACAAGATCCTCTGTGCCAAACAGAACTCCCCAGGAGACACTACTCACAAGACAAGATGACTTACTCAAGGCCTTCTAAAAGAGATCCTTTAAAATGAAGAGCCAGATCTGAGATGAAATTAAGTGAGCAAAATGAAGAGAGAAGAAGAGAAGAGATGGCAGCATAATGATGTCCCAGGGGCGGGAGGGTGTCAGGTATCTTAGAAGAACCTTAAAAGCCTGTGAAGCTAGATGGGCGTGAGAAAAGTGGCTGAAGATAGGAAGACCAGGGATGCCATTGATGTGGCTGGTGCCTTGTGTGCCACTTTAGGGAAGCTAAAAGTATTCAAGTGCAAAGCAGATATAGTTCAAAAAACAACACGTTCATATATTTATTTTATAATCTGTGTTTTGATCATATTTACCTCTTTTTCCCCTGACTCTTCCCAGATCCACACCTGGTTCCCTGCTAACCTGTGTTTGTGTCATCGTTTTAAAAACTCAGTCCAATTTTGGCATCCCATATAATCTTGGGTGAGTCGCCTTCCACGGGAGCATGGTCAGTCTGTGAAGGGATATACTTAATGAAAAAAGAGTCTCTCTTTCCTACCAGCTATCAGTTCCCAATAGTTCCTTAGTTAGGGATGGGACTTTGTGCCATCTCCCCTTTTCATTCTGGAATTTTGTCTGGCTTAAGTTTGTGCAGGTTCTGTGCATGCTGGTATAATTGCTATAGGTTCGTAAGTGCAGCTTTCATGCTTGGCGTAGAAAACCATTTTCTTGTGGTCTTCCAGTGCTTCTGGCTCTTACCTCTCTGCCCCTCTACACAATGATCCTTGATCCTTGAGAAGTGAGGGTATGGTGTAGCTATCCCATTTAAGGCTGACCATTCCTCGGTCTCGTCATCTCTGTACTATGAGCCATGCTGGGTCTCAGTGATAACCACCACTTATGCAAATAGAAACTTCTTGGTGTATAAATAAAGGTGTATCATTCTGACATTCTCATTTGCATACCTCATCACACCTTGTTTACATTATATTTTTACTCGGTTGCCCACACCCTCACTTGCTGTAACTTACTTCTCTGAAAATAGCTCCCTTTCATGGCATATTCAGTCTACTACCCAACTTGATTTCCACTGGCCTTCCCTTTATACTTTGCTTTCCTTCTTATAGTCTCCTTTCTACTTTCTTGTCCTGGTGTGTGTGTGTGTGTGTGTGTGTGTGTGTGTGTGTGTGTGTGTGTGTGTGTGTGTGTAAGTTCTATATGTGAGGAGAAAAAGCATGTAATATTTGTCTCTCTTAGTCTGGCTCATCTTGTTTAACGTATGGATCTCTAGAGTTCTGTTAATTTTCCTATGACTGTCATAACTTCATTATTTTTATAGCTGACTACAACTCCATTTTGGATCTGTTGTCACATTTCCTTATCCACTCTTCTGTCAGTGAGCATCTAGACTGGCACATATCTTGGCTGCTGTGAGCAGTGTAGCAATAATCTTAGATATACAAGTATCTCTATGGTGTGCTACTTTAGAATCCTTTCAGTATATATAGCAAGAGGTAGTATAGCTGGATCATATGGTTTCTGTATCAGCAAGATATATGTCTATGTGCCATTGTGTCAGTGCCAGAACCTCTGAAAATATAACTGTCAATGAAAATGTTCAGAAAGTAACCTTGATGCAGCATGGAGAAAGGCAGGACAGTCGCTATGATGGTGAGCTTCAACTGTCAACTTGACACAACCTAGAGTGACCTTGGAAGACAGTCTTATTGAGGATTGTCTGCATTATGTGGACATGTTGATGATGAAGATTCTAAATTAGTTGATGTAGGAAGACCTAACCCATTGTTGGTGGCACCATTCCCTAGGCATGGAATCCTGACCAGTGTAAGAGTAGAAACAGCAAGATGAGCACTAGCAAGAAACTCATGATCATGTGTGAACACATTTCTCTCTTCTCTTGACTGTGGATGTGATGCAACTAGTTGTTTGATGTTCCTGCCTTGACTTCTCCACAATGGTGGACTGCAGTCTAAATCTGTAAGCTAAAATAATCTCTTGCTTCCTACCAGGTTTTCTCCCAGCAACATAACTGAAACAGAAACAGAAATAAACTAAAAATAGGATAGTTGACTTATAATAAACAAATCCAGCCAAAAAGTAGAGCATTATAACTTCAGATCAGGTCAGGAAAGATATGAGATGTGCCTGGGAACCTTTAGCTTTTAAAACTGTATCACGAAAATGCAGCCACACATTAAGGAGTCACATCAAAAGAACACTCAAGCCATCTCACAGAGGCTCCCGGTGCCCAAAGATAAGATCATCTGAATGTCAAAACAAGTAATTGTTAATTGATAAAGATTTCAGATAATAAATAAAAGCATACCGGTTTGTTATGTGGTATGAAAAAAAAATCACACTCATGCAAAAGCCTAGAGTTCATTATCAGTCTTGGAATTAACTCATCGCTCTGAAAATTGACAGTTGTGAAAAATAATTAAATATTCCATCCTCCTTTCTCAGGCAAGCATTATGTAATGTGACAAAGTAGTCCTCATTAATGAAGAAAACTCTTTATTGAAGAATTTTAGTTAATAAAGGTAGGAGGATTGAAGAAATGTCAGAATTAGAAAAATCACCATTTTGTAAGTGCTAATGAAGTAATTAAAGATTGTCAATGACATTTTTAAGTGGACATTTTAAAATATGTGGAAAAATATTCTCTTCTGGAGGGGAAGGAGATTATATTCAGTATACGTGGTGCTGGGTTTCATGGTCACAGTTTCGTTTAAGTATATTAAGTACGTGGACTATATTCATCTATGTGCCCTCCTGTCTCTCCCTGGCTTCTCCCATCCCACTGTTCTGGGTAGTAAGATTCCTCCCATCTAAATCCACTGCTAGATTTAAGTGTGAGTACTACACACGTATCCAGAAATCTGCATCGATCAAAGCCGGATGAATTCTGTGGTGCTGTGCTGGGGCTGGGCAGCTCACTGGTTGAGAACTTGTCTAACACTTGGAAGGCCCTTAATTGCAGTCCCAACATTGCAGAGTTAAGCAAATGAAGACACAGCACTCTGTGTGAAGTGTCCTTCATATGAAAAGTTAAACATGGAGGTAATTGAGCCCTTAAAGCTAAAGTTTAACATCTGAGGAGCACGCAGGGTAGAGAAACAAGCAAACTTCCATCACAGAGAAACAAGCAGGAAAATCAAGAATGTGAATTTTCTAAAACACTCTCTTCAGTTAGACAACAGAACAAAGGAGGACGGGGCATCATTGTGCTCTACTGAAGGACCCAACGAGAGTTAGCCAGTGTGCAGATTATATGTAGGGACCATTTGGATCAAGTCAGTTGTAAACTTGTATTTTTTATACCATCAGAAAATATGGATATAGTGGATAAAGAAATCACGAATTGTTGTTAATTTTGTAAGAGTTCGTGGTGACATTTTGGTCACTAGAGAGAATGTCTGTATTTTATAAAAATGCACACTGAAGCATAAGACATGAAGTCTGAGATTTGTTTGGTAGTAATTAGTTGAAAAGGAGAGCCTCATATATAAAACCAGTGAGCCAAGTCAAGGCAATGATTGAAGCTGGATGAAGGATGTGGGCATTTACTATTCTGTCTCTCTTATATGGTTGAAATTCATGATGAAAAGACAAGGCTCTAGCCCCCAGGCGGCTGAGACAGGCATTCTCAACAAACGGGTTCTTAGAAGCCAAAGCATTACCGTGTGCTCTTTCCAAAGCACTTCCTCTTTGCTCCACTTGCATGTCAAGGCTAATCTCATTGGCTTGAGGAGTGGCTCCAGCTCGAGGAGGAAGCAGCCATGCTTTCTTACTTTGAGTATATACTGTGACCCTAAAACAGGGAGAGTGTTGTAGTTTGACAGTTAGTTCCTAGAGGGAGGTGGTTCCGGCCACTGAAACGAGAAGTGTTAGGCATCAGTAAGGGATTTATTCACTGGCTAAAAGTCAGACAAGCTCCTGACTTCTGGATTTTGCTGAGCCACAGCAATTCCTGGATGCCAAGAATCCACATGTTCTACCTGTTCTCAGCTCTGCTCATAACACTGAGTACAAGAGTATGAAATGTCTTATGAGACATTTCTTTAAAGATCATTTCTGTTATTTTCGAGATCACACTATAATTACATTGTTCCCCGCATCCTTTTCCCCCTTCCAAACCTTCCCAAACAACCCTCCTTCCTCTGATCCATATTCATGGCCTCCTTTAAAAATTGTTACATGCATATATGTATGTGTATATACTATATATTCCTAAATACTTAAATACAACCGGCCAGGCTTCAGGTTACTTATGTATATGTTTTCAGGGACAATCATTTGATATTGGGTAACCAATTGGTGTGCCAATTGGTGGGAAAGGCCATTTCTCCCACTCTCAGTATTTCATAGTTCCCTGCAGTTCTTTGTGTAGTGTGGATCTGGGCACCTACAGCCCAATGGGCAAATCTGTACATTTGGATTGTACTTTCTTTTAGACCTTATTTTCCTGTGTAATTTTCATAAGCTTCCTCTGGATCAGAGGAAGTAGGCATTGTAACACAATTGAAACATAATTCATTCTCTATACAGTGAACAGCCACAGGTTCACTGTCCACTGCATGGCAGGCTCCTGTTCGTGCCTTACAAAAGTCACATTTTTGATGTGATGAAAATCTTAATAGAATCAAATGATCTGGAGCACTGATTGTGGAAAAGGCCAGACCCGAGACAGCATGGAAACCAATCAGCCCCTTGTACTTCTCCAGAAACCCAAGGAAAATGGGGACACTTGACCTCCTTAACTCCTGGACTACTCAAGGCTGAATTTCCCTGAACCTCTTACTGTCCACATCACTGAGAATCATAAAGTCTAGTGGCTTCTGTCCTGGACTCTCTGCCACAATGGTCAGTCTTCCCAGCCTGTAGCAAGTAGAATTTCTGCTCCCACAAGAGGCATCTTAGTCTTGAACCCAAGTCCGTGAGCGTTCATCAAATCACACAGGAGTCCCTTCACTGTCCCGAGTGCTTGGGAACTCAGGGTAGGCAGAAACTGTGTTTGTGATAAGTGTATTTGTGATAACATGCTTTTCTTTCCCTGCTCTGCCCAGGAATTTTAGAGACAAAAGACTGTTACATTATAGTCATCAATTTGATTAGCATATACCATATCTTCTATACTGTCCCTCTGCTTGTCTCTTGTTAACCACTGACTTAGGAGTAGTCTATGTAGTTGTGTTGGTGTGCTATAGGTTGTCTAGGAAACTGGACTGGCCCTGTATAGCTAGTTCTTCATGGTTTCCAATGACTTCTTAATTTTCTCAATCAGAAAAGTCACTTTAAAATTTTTTGTTAGTCGTCTTTTTTTTTTTTTTTTTTTTTTTTTTTTTTTTTTTTTTGCCTTAGTTAGAGTTTTATTGCTGTGAAGAGCCACCATGACCACAGTAACTCTTCTTATAAAGAAAAACATTTCATTGGGGCTGGCTTACAGTTCAAAGGTTTAGTCCATTATCATTGCCACAGGAAGCATGGTGGTATGCAGACAGACATGGTGCTGGGGAGGTAGCTGAAAGTTCTACATCTGGATATGCAGGCAGGCAGCAGGAAGAGAAAGTGAGCCAATAGTCCTGCCTTGAGCTTCTGAAACCTCAAAGCCCACTCCTCAGTGACACGCTTACTCCAACCAGGCCACACCTCTAACAATACCACTCCCTATGAGACTATGGCAGCCATTTTCATTCAGACCACCATAAGCAGCAAGATCCTTTACCTGCTGAGCTTCTCCACTGCCCTTTCTCTGTAAGTTTTAAGTCACATAAAGAGAAAATTGACTTTCATGTGTGCAGCTGTTCCAGCTGCTGAGAGCACAGCTTTACATCAGAAGTTCTGTCGCTGACTCTGTGAAGTCATCAAGTCATGTGGAGCGTGAAGGAAGGCAGTTCTTACTGGCTGCTCTAACTAGCTAAAGGAAGATGACATTGGGGGTTGCCTATGAACCCTATGGTGGAGAACAAGGCATACAGCAAATTCCAAATCTCCACTTCTGTAAGACAGAGGCTCTTGACTCCATTCTAAACTGTCGTGTGAAAAAGAAACTGTTAGTCAGTTATGTATTTTCCCTATATTGTTTCAACTCACTGAGTACTACTAGAGGATATTTTCCCATTTTTAATGAAAAATGTCCTTTGTTGTTTATGCTTTCTTATATAGAAATGATTATATGACAAGGTTGTTAGTCGTCTTAATCATAAGAACCAAAGCCTTCCTGGACTGCCCTCCACATACAGTCCACATACACATATTTTATTCGCTTTGCTTCTCTTCTACACTGACCGCTACTAATGTGGGCACTAAGAGTGATTATCGAGGTAATGGGATCTTAGACCCAGCTCACCTTGAGGAAAGTCTGTTAAAGCTACCTTTTCCTAAGGACCCATATTTCTGTCTGTTCATTTGTTTGTTTTACTGGAGTAGCTGCAATTTGAAAACAATAAGTAATTAGACCCTTAAGGAACTAATTAGAAAGACCATTCATTCTAAGGGGCCACCTATCTTACTGCAGTCTATCAGATTGTTGGCGTAGAGGTCAGGGGATCAGTGTAGTTTCAACCCATGTCTATTTTGCATCCTACTGGGCCTACAAGTACATCCCAGTGGTCCCATAAGCACATCCTCACACTATTTTCCCAGATCCAGATCCATCAAGGACTTGACGATGCTACTACAGTGGCCTATTCAATCCTCCTGTCTGAGCTGTGCAGAAGATGCAAGATCTTAGAGAATGTCAGTGGCTTACCACAAGCTTAACTAGGTAGCTTACCACAAGGTAACTACTATCGCAGCTGCACTACACCTGTATGTTCATTGCTTGAGAAAATTACTGTGTCTTCTCCTCCTTGCACCATCTTGTACTCTCTTTTGCTTCTTCCACACCTTGATTCTGAATTGCTCAGGCATGCCCTCTGATACAATGGACTTGAACCCTCTGAAACCACACACAAAATAATTTTTTCTCCATTAATGTGCTTTCATCATATATTAAACCCTTAATACTATTCTCTCACATGGAGCCTTTTGCAGGCATCGTGGGTATACCATTCTCTAAATATAAGTAGAAACTAAATATTCAGCAGAGTCGCCAAGTTGTTATGCAACCTGAGCTTCCCACTGTGAACTGAGTGTTCCTCAAACCCCAACCCTGAAGCTATACAAGTTCACCAACACATCATCATGTAGAAGTGGTTTAGAAATATCTGTATGCACACAGACCCTGAAGGTACAAATTATATGAAGAAATGTCTCAAATGCCCACGATCCTCATTTCTAGTCTATCGCCTTCTGATTCCCAACTATGAGATGCAAAGGACCTCATTGCATGGTACCAGTATTGGAGACTCAGAGTAGCAAAGACAAAGCAGCTGCATCAACCAAGAATGGTGCCTGGCTGATTGATTACATGGAGCAGTTTATACATCCTAACATGTGACCCCTTTTCTCCATTTTTGAATAACCAAAATGGTATAATATTACATGGTCATTTAGGTCTTTGTTATTCCCTCTGTTGATTATATTTATCTTTTTCTTTTTCCTTTTTCTTTTTTGGGGAGTGCCATGAGGTAGGGTATAGGGGTTGAGACAGGGTCTCTCTATGTAGCTTTGGCTGGCCTGGAACTCACTGCGTAGAGCAGGCTAAACTTAAGCTCACATATATACATCTGTTTCTTTTAAATGCTATGACTAAAGCTGTGGCCACCATGCCTGGGATGTGTCTTTTTCTTAATAAATTCATCGGGCAAATTCATTTCTATGTTCTACATCCTGACAATTTTAAAGCTAATCACATACATGACCTTGATCTTGGCTGTTAGTAAGGTTCTACTCTAAATTTCTAGTTCAGGCATGGGTAGCTTAGCAGAGTTTGGGTCAGTGGAGAGATAGCTAGACTAGCAGGCATCAGCAGGAGTCTAATCTGTTCATTCTAATTAGAGCTAATATGGCTCAAGACACTTTGAAAACAAACCATCAGGTTTTATTTGTAGCATCAATATCTACATACAGCCTAATTCAGAATTGTTTACAATCAGTTAATGGAGTAAGAGGAGACTCAGGCCTTGTGTCCAAATGTTTTTCACAGAACACATGCTTGCTTGTAGGTGCTTACCATCTGCAAGCAGACAGATGTTGCTCTAGATATCTTACAGCCTTTCTGGGACAGCTCTGAAGTACAGATGTAAAAGAAAGTTCTCCCTAGGTAAAGAACTTCTGTGCCTGGCTGTGTACTTTGCTTGAAGGAAAAATTATTATCCACTGACTGCATACATATTCATAGGCCAGGCCCAGGGATTTAGGAAGAATATACTTGGGAATTAGTGGCAAGGAATTCTGGGAATAGGCATGTAGATAGACTTGTCTAAATGAGAAAAGCAGTGCAGATTTTACACCTCAGATCAATCATAGAAGGTGATCTCAGCATATCAGAACTTTTATAATACAGTGTATAGGATGACCCTCTCAGTAGATAATAGCTTCTTTTCCTAGTGACCCTTCTCATTGCCCAAAAGGCTTGTGAATAAAGTACCTATGGTGGCAGGGATGAAATCTCTACAAGGACCCAGCAACAGGATTTCACCAAGGAAACCTGGCTACAGGTTGAACTCTCAGTGTGCCTGCAGTTGAGATCAACTTTGCAACCCTGATGTGGAACTATTCCCCAAGGTGACAAGCCAACTGCCTGGTGATGGGTTGATTATATTGGACATCTTCCATGATGGAAGAGGCAGTGTTTTGATCATAGTGAACATATGCTTATCTTGTCTTGGGATTTACTTTTCCTATACATAGTGCTTCTGCCAACCTACCATCTGTGAAGTAACAGAATGCCTCATTCACCATCATGAAATCTCATGCAACATTGTCTCTGTTCAGGAAATGTAGCAATGGATTTGTGCTCAGAGAATCTGCCTCACTTACTAAATTCCTTACCATTCTGATGCAGTTGTTTTGAATGAACCTTTCAAAAACCACATACAGTGCTAGGTAAGAATAAATATCCTTCAGATCTGGGCAAGGCTTCCCAGAAGACTACAGATGTTCCAAATCAGTAGGCAGTGCACGGTACTCTCTCCCATAGCTAGTATTTGCTAGTCCAGAATTTTATTATTATTATTATTATTGTTATTATTATTGATGCTTTATTTACATTTCCAATGTTTCCCCCCTTCTGGGCTAGTCCAGAATTTAAGGAGTACAAATAGGAAAGGCACCACCCAATACTTTTCCTAGAGACCTACTTGAGCAATGTCGAGATCCTGTTGTGATATCACTGTAATCTGCTGACACAGAATTCAGTTTTAATGGGAAGAGTGCTCCCACCATGTGGTAAAGCAAAGATTCCTTTGACCTGTTAGTTTAGGCTGCCATCTGATCAACCTGATTGCTCATGCTTAGGAATCAATGGGCAAAGAAGAGAATTGCTGAGGTGGTTTGGGTGATATATCCTGACTACTATGAGGAAGGAAGACTGGGGAAATACTCTTCCATGAAGGTAAGGAGGGTATGTAGAGTAGATATTAGCATCCCTTAGCATTGGCATTGCTCTGTGACAAAACCAATGGAAGACAACACATCCAGGCACGGCTGCTTATGACCCAGACCCCTATATAAAAATTACTGTCACCCCAACCCATATAAAGAGCAATGACTGACTGAGGTACAAGGAAAAAATGCAAACCGGGCAGTGGAAAAGGGGGGTTGTTAATGTCAGTTATAACACCATGTCCAGATACAGAAACAAGTTTGTTTCTATCCTGTTCTCTGCCTATTTATGTGAATATGTTTGTGTATATATTATATACTAGGTAAACAACCTTCTTATATTGTGTACATATTATCTATTAAGTCCACAACCTTGTTACACTGCTTCCCTCTCCTTATCATGTAATGTAAGATGTGCTGGTTTCATGTCACAGTGTATAAGTATTCCTACTTTTACTTCAAAGCATTTAAGTTATGGGATATAAAGAAGAAAGGTAAGCATCTTTGAAAGCCATGAACAGGACTTATCTCTTCTTCCAGGAAATAGGTCAGCATGATTTTGGTTAGCAGGAAGAGAAATGCAACATACCAGCAGAATTGTGATTCTAACTGTTGACTTTATGTGAACATTAAGAGCAGTTTAAGGAAATGATATGGCACCAAAGTAGAAAGAAGGATTTGATACACCTTGGTATTACTTGTATATATTAACTCAACTGGGGCCCTGGTTCTCTGATTTTTAGTCAAATAATATTCTAGATATTCTAGTTGTTTCTGACTGAGATTAATACTTGAGTGAGTATCTGAGAAAGCAGACCCTCATAAATGTGGATGAACTCATCCAGCCAGTGGAAGATCTGGAAAGAACAGAGTCTCACCTTTCCTGACATCAAATTACTACTGCCCAACTGTCTTCAACAGAAGCCTTGATTGTTGGCCTGTTACTAAAGCTACATTGAAATATCAAATTGTCCTGCATCTCCAAACTGTCAGCCTTTGACCTGAATGAAATTATTAGCACACCTGGGACTCCAGATGGTTAGCTTTCAGTGAATACTGGCCTACATAACTGCATGAGCTACTTCCTCTGGGTATTATCTATCTATCTATCTATCTATCTATCTATCTATCTATCACCTATCTATCATCTATCATCTCTCTATATCTATCTATCATCTATTTATTATCTACCTATCTAATCGATCTATATCCACCTACCTATTATTTATCTATTTATCATCTATCTGTCTGTCTATATGTCTATCTATCTCTCTGTATCTATCTGTCTATCTATCTATCTGTCACCTACCTATATCCATCTATTATCTATCTCTATGTATCCATCTATCTATCTCTCTAACTATCTATCATCTACCCATCTCATCCTCTGTTTGCTGACTAATACACTTCTGTTTCACTCTATGCATATTTGGCCTTCAATTTCCATGCTTTCCTTCTGCTACATAACCTCATGTTAGTAGGTCAGCCCTCATTAAATAAAGAACAACACCTAAATAGCTAGAGCACAAATCATGGCCACTCTTTTTTCTCCTTTTCATGAATGTCCCTGGCCCTACACAATGACCAAACGTCTAGCATTTACCAAAAGCGGCTACTGTTGCATTTCAGATCTCACAACCACTGAACAATGAAGGCACTGTCACTGCTAGTAGGTAAACAAAGACAGAAGTTCTGAGAGCCAGGATGAAAGCCACAGGTACTTACCAAGAGCTCTCTGTGTGTTAATTACTAGTTACAGGCATCTGTGTCAGATCATGTGCTCGTTCGTTTGTTTGTTTGTCCACCTGTCAAATAGAGGCAGTTAGTTTACTAAACAAGCCCTGGACACTGTTGTGGACATTCAAAGTTATTGTATTACAAATGGCTACATTGTCAAACTATTTATTACTAAACATACTGGTAAGAAGAGCACCTGGATGCCTGAAGCCCATAATTTTAGCTTCTTCATTCCCCTTTCAGGAGCATAATTTCCTAGACCATATAACAGGGAGGCTAGACTGGATGAGATCTGAGCATTCTCTCATCCCTTTAGAGTCCAAGGGCTCCACTTTTCCCTTAAAATCCCTCCCATGGGGTTGGGTTATAGTAGACCAAGGGCCTCAGTGGTCACATGGACCATCCCCTTTAGAAAATTCTTCATCTACACTGAGTACCACAGGATGGTACTCATCCTGTGTGACTCTTTCACAGTGCTGAGTTGCTGTATACATAAGCAGATACCATAATCTTTCCAGCACTGGGTGTCCTGCAGGATGATACCCACAAAACTTTGTTCTCCTTTGTTCCTCCATTTCTCTCTTTTTTTTCTCCCAGCAGAGGTTTAAAGGTTAAGAATAATAGGTGTTGTTTATGCATACTGGATGCATGCATTTGTTCAAAGATGAGACGGTTGGAGAACTGTCAAATGCCCTGACTTTGCAGGCAGTTAGGTTTTTACTGTACTTACTCTACAGGAATGAAAGGCAACTATCTATTACCTTCAGATTCATAGCAGACAGGCTCTAAGAAATGAGTGACTTTATCTCTACCTGGCTGTGAATGGCTGTTGTAAAATTTGCAGTTCAGACACTACTACGAAGACATGAACAAAATGGGGAGAAATGCTCTTCGAGTGTGCTCCTATGACTCCTCTTTCTCTCCCCCTGCAATTATTTTAGACCATGCAGTGCAGTTCTTCCTTTAAATGGATGCCCTCTCTTCAATATTATTGCCTTTGCTACCTTCCTTGAAATGGTTCTTCAAGGGCTTTGATAAAGCAGTTGCAAAGGTGCCGCGTTTCATTGTACCATCTGTAAGTGCCTGACAGGCTCTTTTTATGCCGCCTTGAGAAGTTCACCTTGCTAAGTCTTGGGAGAACCTTAAAACCCATTACAATGTATCTGAAGGGAAGAAGAAATGATTTTTTTCTCTCCTAACTTTATTCTATTTTAGAAAGACACAGAGGGCCTTTAAGAACCAGGCAAGCACATAATGAAAGGAAAATGGTCATTCTGAGAGTTTCTTCTGCAACTGCCTAGTTTTTTTCTTTTGATACTGTGATGCTAGCAAGTTTAAGTGTTACCTTAGGGACCTTGCTTAGCATCTTCCAGAGCTGTTCACCCACTCTGAGAAGTTGCTCATTTCCTCATAAGCCAGCAGAGTGAAGACATTCTGATTTAAAGATGTAAGGACACAGATCTCCCACTCTGACAACTTATGTGTGATTTCTCCTTATGTGATGTCACCTTTATAGCCACATGTTAGAGATGCAGAATTAGTGCCCAGTAGCAAGTTTGGAAGAAAAGAAACACATCCACCAGATCATTCCAGCTGACCTAAAGATCATTGTTGTGTAAGATTAATCTATAGAATTTTAACGAGGTGATTAGATAACACCAAGTTATATAGAGTTCTCCAAATCAACCCATCCTAAAGTAGACAGTGACAAGACAAAGAAGTAAGTCTATCCAAAGAGGCTGGGGCATAAGTTTTTCCTGAAGGAAATAGAGATTGATTATCCTGAAAATAAAAGAACTCAGCCAGAGAATTAGGGAATGTGTGGGAGTGTCGAAGGAGACATATCTTCTTACTCGGGTGAACAGGAAGCACACCCAGACTTTGTGGTGAGGGGGAGACAGTAGCTGCATACCTCTAGTTTCCAGGTTTGGACACTCTAGTCCTAAGAGAGAAGAACAGACTTCCACGATAGAGCAGACCTTTCCCTTTAGGATATCTGGCAAGAACCATTTCTATACATGGCCTGTGGCTACCAGAACTTCTTTCACGTCAGCCACCCAGGAGAAGTAGACTCGAGGAAAATGATTGCCTGTTATCTTTGAACTGCAGTCAATCACTAAGAGCTAAGTAAGCACTCTGGTAGTGTTTCTGTGCCATGTCCCTCTTTTGCTCAATGGAGGATGCAGGGACTGCCTTCAGGCTATCCACAGCTTAGTGAGATGTTGCCCTAAACAGGTTGGCTTTCTGGCAAGCAACCATAGACTTCTGGGCCCTCTCTTCCTCCTCTACATCATTACCTCACTTATCTTCACAGCTGCTATTAAAAATACAGTGAACATAAAACATGCACTGATATCAGGACAGGCAATTCACATCAGGACATCCAACATTGAATCGATCATCTTCCCCCTGCAGCCAGTGCCCTGCCTGATCAACCTTCCAGCATTGCTGCCCTTCACTCCAGCTCGCAATCCCACTATCCTCTCTGTTTTGCTGCTCACTTTAGCCCTGTGATTCTAAAGATCCTGGAATCCTCTATCTGCTCTTTTCGCACTTCACTTGCTTTCTTTTCTCTTTGAGGTCCCATCCTGTGAAGAACTTTGTGTTTCCCTTACTGCCTGCCCAAAGCAACTCACCTGAGAAGCCACACTGGGCTCCCTAATTGCAGCCTCTCCTTTCTGAAACTGCTTGTTTGCCACATTAAACAATTCTCCCAGTGCACTGTTGCTAGTGAGTTCTGTGTGCAAACCTTACCCACTCAATTTGCTTATTAGCTAACTGTAAATGCAATTTGTTTATATGAGTCAGAGCACTTGTTCTGTGATGTCATCCTAAGGGATGAACTCTGACTACTGAATCACATCCCTTAGAAGGATGCAGGGCTAAGTTACCAAGAGTTTCACATCACATCTCCACTAACTGATCAGTACATAACCTTTGGACAAATTCTATTTAAAGACACCCTAATATATTTTGCTACTTTGTTGACATTGAGCTTGCAGCCAAGAGCACAGTAACTCATGCCTACTGAAGCTGATCTAATGAACATTTTTTATTTAAAGCACATAAAATCCTTCTGAACTCTAGACAGCACTTCCTTGCTGTACTGGAGGGGTCATTTTAAATAGTGAGATCTTCATCAAAAAGCAGAAAATTACAAAATACATGGCACCAAATAGATCATAAGGAGGGTATTTGTATGCAGACTAAGCCAACATGAGTTGGTTTTATTATGGTAATCATCATATAAACCACGTTATGGCTATAGGTAAACCTGTATCATCAATCACTGACTTATTTTTCTGTAAATATGCATCTATTTCTTACTGTATATAGAAATTGTGCTTTCCCTCACCTCTGAAATACTAGGGGCAGGACCTATCACTTACTCATCCTTGAAACACATGTAGAGACTAATAATAGCTCTAATGCATTCATTTTATTTGGAAAATGCCCAGGTAGATTTAGTTGATCCTGGAATATATCATCTCAAGTGAGCCACGTAATTTGGCATAACTGATATTCTTGTCAGAGTTATAATCAATATCTGTCTTAGTCAGGGTTTCTATTCCTGCACAAACATCATGACTAAGATGCAAGTTGGGGAGGAAAGGGTTTATTGAGCTTACACTTCCACATTGCTGTTCATCACCAGAGGAAGTCGGGACTGGAACTCAAGCAGGTCAGGAAGCAGGAGCTGATGCAGAGGTGATGGAGGAGGGATGTAACTTACTGGCTTGCTTGCTCCTGCCTTGCTCAGCTGGCTTTCTTATAGAACCCAAGACTACCAGTCCACAGATGGTACCACCCACAAGGGGCCCTCCCTCCTTGATCACTAATTGAGAAAATGCCTTACAATTGGATCTCATGGAGGCATTTTCTCAACTGAAGCTCATTTCTCTGTGATAACTCCAGCTGTGTCAAGTTGACACAAAACCAGCCAGTACAATACCCTAACAAATACATCAATCATATGTGTTCATGAATATACACAAACTGTAAGGAAATAGATGTAAGCCAGCTGCTGAGTTTTATGAAGTCACAAAGCAATCAAATTAGAACACAGTGCATGAGACAGCAAAATATTTGCAGAGCTACAGGTAGATATGTCCATTTAACTTAAATATCTATGGTAGAAGTTTAAACGTTAGACAAACATCTGGATGAGGCCATGTTCCAACCACACACTCCCTTCAGTAGCTGTTTACAGGATACTTCCTCATGATCTATAGGCCTCACACCAAAACTTCTACCAGTTCTCAAAAAATATCCAAAGTTCTTTTCTAAGAAAATGACACAAGCTCTCTTGCAAGCCCATGATGAAGTACAACGTGCTCTGGACAAGACAAACCTGTATCTTAACCTCCCAGCCCAGCAGGACAACACAGCCTCTTTCATCTCTAGCCATTTAGATACATTTGGACTGATAGTTCTGACTGTCTATATTCCCTGAGATTTGTACTCTCTCAAATTGACTGCAACTCAATACCCACCAATGGCTTGCTTAAAACAGCTATAATTTGGAAGAGAGGGTCTAATGGATGTGATAAGGAATGTCCTTTCTGCTTCTAGATTCTCTAAGTGCTGTTCTTGTCATAAAGCAAAGTACCTAGACTACAGTGCTTCGGCTTCCAGCAAAAGTGCCTTGTGAGTTTATATCACTCTTTACTTTTATAGACACTGGCCCAAGGAGCATTTATCTCTAACTGCATTCTTGTCTTCTTTTCAAAGTGACTCGAGTGCATTGTCCGCTAGATCTCCCATATCTGTTTCAAAATCACCTTTGTAACAAATCCTTCTCTATGGAATTCAGAGAAAAAGCTAGTCTCTGCAGAGCAATCCCAAGAGGCATTTGTTTTGTTTGTTTGTGTTTTGTTTTGATACATCATGCAAATCACCATTCCTTTCCTGCCCTGATTTCTCGAAAACTTGTAGGCAGAATTCCATTACTCAGTTCATCCACTGTCATTTCCTCCTGAGGGCTAGAGACCTATTTTCCCTCTCTCTCTCTCTCTCTCTCTCTCTCTCTCTCTCTCTCATTGCTCTATTTCTCAGTATTTAAATTTAAAATCTGTTTCAGATGTTTTAATAAGTAGAGGATAAACCTTGAACCAGCAGAGATCAAATCTATAGCTCTCGCTGCACTAAGCTCCTGTCGGTGTCTAAAATCAAGGCTAAGATCTCCTTGAGCAACCTATTCAAGTACTGCTTGGCACTACAGCTAGTGGGGAAAAAAGAAAATCTGTGATTTACTTTCTCAGAGATGAAGCCAACAGGAGCATTTGTCTGAACATCAATAACAATTAGATCTTAATTATAAGGATATGTTCCAAGTAACATCCTGCTCCCAAAGGGGCAGGTTTGGATCATTTGAGCCCCAGATTCGTTTTGTCATTTGCCATGAAAGCCATGGATACTAAACTTCAAAGTGGTGCAGTGGAGCCATTGATGTGTGTTATCCTGAAGTTAAATCAAACCTTTGGGGGGTTTTCTTTGTTTATTAAAGGCAATCTTATTGAACGGGAACATTATGTACTTACAGTTTTATTCCATTATTAGTACATGTGATTATTTGTGTCATCCATAACTGTGCAGAAATAATTTAGTAAGAAAGTCTAACCAGTTCTTATAACTTTGACATGATTTCACCCCCTTCAAGATTCTAAAATAAAGCTCCGGCTCTGTGTGATGGCCAATACATCCGGCACAATGTGTCCCCTGCCTCCTCCTATGGACTCATTTCCTTGTTGTATATTCTGACTTCCTCTGCTCTGTTCACACTGAGGCCTTTCAGTCCATTTTCTCACGAGTGGCGAACTTCCCCTGAGGGATTCTTGATCAGTGTGTCCTAACATCTCCCGTGCCTCTTGCGTGCTCCTCCCATCACATCCGCGTATCTCTTACGCCAAGCGCACTAAGACCTCTGAAGGCAATACCTTAGACACAGCTTAATCCTTGCACCAGGCACAGAACCCTATTTCTCTCTTAGGTTGTTTCCTGAGTGGTTACAATTGGATCTCTTCAAATGATGGAATAATCCATAAATCAAAAGTGACAGCATTTTAGAGCCAAATGTCCCTTTGTAGAAATCTAGACCCTCATTTCCAGGGGAGGAAAAATCTGTGGCCCACCAGCCTATATAATGGAAAGATAGATGAGAGATTCTAACCACCTTAAAATAAATACTGCAAGTGGCACTGCAGTGGTCTCTCAGCAGCTAGAATTTACTGAATTTACCTTGAATAATTTGGCCTTGTTTACTCAGAACACCTAGGGTGTTTGTGTGGTAAGTCTCACCTTCCTAGAACCTCTAAGCCCCTGTGCAAAACAGATGGTTGGCCAAACTAAATGGGCCAGTGTGTGGACTGATATATCTTCCCACCCCTTATGGTATGAGTCTACAAAAACCAAGTATGGGCCTCCCATACTCCTAGATCCTGCTAAGTTGCTATAACCTTCAACAAGTCATCAACAGAAAACCGCCACTCCTGCTGACAGCACGCAGACTTCGAATTCAGAAATATTCACTTCTTATCGAGAATGAAGGATCCCTCCATTCATTTTCTTGGGCGGTGTGTTTCAGTCTGCTCGGAATGCAGTAACAAAATGCTGCAGACGAGGAGGCTCAGTTGTGGGATGTGAGCACAGTCATATTGTGACTTCTCACTGAATGTTCTGTCTCATTGGTGCAAGCTCGCAGAGAAGAGGTCTCCCTTCCTATGAGGTTACCCATCCGATCTGAGTAGGACCCTTTCTCATGAGCACAGTTAATTTCCATGATCCCTAAATGCCCTGTCTTCAAACATGGAGACACCTGAGAGGTTTAGAATATCAGTGGGGGCACATAATTCTGTCTTTGTAAAAATCTACTACAGTTTCCCATGGTTAGCAGGTCATATCTGGAAGCTATCCATTTGCTTGGGAGTCTCAGCCTATGACTCCAAGCTCGCTAGGCATGGTAAAGATATCCCCAGCACCAATGAGATCTTGTGTAATATTTGGTTTTCAGCATGGACCAGCAGTAGCAACCGACTGTACCAGGCAGGACAGGCTAGCAAGGAAGAGAGAGAACTGTATCGAGCATGTGCCAGGGACAGAGCAGTACAATACACGAGGCAGCAGCATCAATAGCTCTGAGAGCCATCTTCACGTGCTACAGCTGTGTCGTTTGTATTTCAGAGAGTGCTGCCCACTGCTGTAGGTGCAAGTCTACCTCAATATAGGTAGAAAATGCCAGCCTAGCTTGAGACGTCAGACTCCTTCCTCCGATCCTTTCTTCCCCACTCTCCTTTCCTGCTTCTTCTCATCCCTTCTCACCTCTGTTTTGAAAAGGACCTTGCCTTGTAGTGCAGGCTGACATTAAAGCTGAGATTCCCCCTGGGTTTGTAGGAATGAACACCACAGCAGGACCCTGTCTGCGAGTGGATCCAGCTGCTGCTACTAACCTGGGAACTGAACTGCTAATTTCCAGACAACACAGACCACAGACAAGAGTTGCTCCAAATAATCTTTCTAAACAGGGCCACTCCCCCCATATCCTTTCTTTTCTACCACCTCTAGTGGGTGGTGGGCTAAAAGGGAAATTAGAGCATTTAAGAACCATCATTAAAAATCAGCATTAAAAATATTAAAGCTAAAGGACCCTTCCTCTTCTTCGCATCTTTTCCCTCAGCTCCATCCTTTATGATGGAACTGTGTGCCCATGCCAGTACTGACACACCCACCTGGCTGAATAGCATTTTAGAGAGATGCGTCTCAAGACTCCCTAAGTTTTGCAGTCACGTGAGCAAACCCTCTAACTGCATATTCTGGGTAGCTCTGTATTCTAATAAGCTCAGTTTGCTGCCTCTGTATCTATACTTTGAGTAAGAAAACAAAGGATTCTAACAATACCGTGCAAACCTCTCAGTGGTATGGCTTCTGCTGAGGGAAGTAGCCTCATGCTTCTCTCCAAGGCTGCTTGTGAATACATGTGTAAGTTTGGCCACAGTTTGCCCCTTCCCTTCCTTGCAGGGAGCCCCCATCTCAGTAACAAAGCAGCTTCTCTTCCCCCAGGTAACCCCACCTCCCTCATCCTTGTCCTGCCCAGTTCTTCTTTTGCTGATTGTCCTGAGGAAAATGCATTGTACCATTTTCCTGTGAGTCACAGAGCTTGGCCAGGTAGGTCTCTGAGGGAAAATGCAAAACCATTAGTCCCAAGAAGATTTCAAACTGTGACCTAAGCCCTGTGAGGACCCAAGGGCAGTGTCAGTTGCTGAATATCAACTTACTTCTTAAAATTGTTCTGCCCCATAGCGATCTCACAGCCCCTCTCAGGTCCCCAAACTGCCTTGACCTATTTAGAACTGCAGGTCTATTTGGAATTAATATTTGGTTTTTTCATTAAAATAATACAGTCATAATTATACTGATGCAGAACTCATGTGTGGATCAGTCAAGAATTGTTAGATTAAGGAGCAGCATCCAAATTAGAATAGTTTAATAAATTTTCATGCGAAACAGTTTGGAATAGGAAATACATTCAAAACAGCCCATCTGCGTATAGGATATTAGTTTTGTCAGGAAATTCTACACGGATGAAGAAGAAATATTCTTAAAAATAATTCAACCATGATCTCAGCCAGGCTAACATGGAAAATCAGGAAGCTTGGAAAATGCCATCTTCAGGGCCACCTTCTCCTAACACTCTCCTACTGAACCCCTTTTCTGAGCCACGCCCTGGCTTTCCCTGCAAAACTACAAGTTGTCCTTAGGTCAGGTGTGTGAATTTTAGGCCTTGCTAAGTTGTTCTCTTTGCATGGCTTCATGTTTAAGCATTGAGTCTGACTGGAGATGACTTGTTCTTTTTAAAAATAACGCCAGGAAATGGTTCATGGCAAGTGACTGTGAGCGAACATTTTGGAAAAGAAGCTGTACCTTACACTGAGCAAATATACAAGGCTTGATTGATTGGTCTAAACTTCAGTGGCTGTGGGGGAGTTGGAATGTTTCAGATCCAGAGCCTCATTGTAATTTATCTTGGGATCCCTTTAGCCCCTATAATAGCCATTCCTTGCCCAATTCTGTCTCAACTAAATCCACAAGACTATGGGGTAAAAATAGTTTGGAATCTGTTAGTTCACATGACAGACAACTAGCTTCCATCAACCCAAAAGCTGAGAACAGCTTCAGAGGACACCTGGGAGCTATAGCCAAGGTTTTCCTACATCTCTTTAGATTCCGTACCTGATACAACCAGCAGAGGACTTGCAAACACCTTCACTTAGGACTCTCTTCTGTCACTCCATTGTTTTAAACTACTGCCACACTGGAACACAACATTTGGGGTAGCCTAGCTCTTTGTTTCCAGCACATGCTCACTTAGATTTGACTCTAGAATAAAGAAAACATCACTGTCCCTTTAAGGTGAGAGCTATGCATCTTGTGTTGACACGACTTTGTCTTGAAGTTTCCTTCGATAGCAGCCCTAGGTGTGACTCACATTGAATATGTGTGATTGGTACCTGGTGTCAATCCATTCTGGCTGTATAAAGAGCCCCGCAGACTAGACAGTTTAAGCCATAGAAATTTGTTTCCTCACAGCTCTGGAAGTTGGATTCTCAAGATCAAGGTACCTCTCCTCATGCTGTTCTTTTTGACATGTGACCTTTCTTCCATGTTATTACTCCGTGCGCATGTGCAGGAGCTCTGCCTCCTCTTGTAAGGATCCATGTAATAACATGTCAGAGTCCCACTTTCTGACCTCATTTGAATTTAGTCATCTCCTTAAAACTTCATTCCAAGCTCACAATCAGCCATTGATTATTCCCCCATTCCTCACATGACTAGTAAATTTCCTTGCAGAAAATATCTGAACCTAATGTCTGCTCCGTATAATGTTTTCCAGTGTGCACACTGATGGATCTTATGTGAGTTGGTTGGTCTCAGAAAAGGCATCATGAAGTAAGTGCCGGATTGTTTCATTGCCTTAGATCAACTCTTGATTTTGTTTGTTTGTTTTCTCCTCTTTAGGAGGAGGGAAAGAAATCTGAACACAGTGACTTAGACTATCACTGCCTCTATAGAATCCACCGGCCATTTCTCAAAGGTGGGCTATGCTGAGGTGGCAGCCTCAGAGAAAGCTTAAGAAGCCCTGAGATCCATTCTCTTCTCTGACCAGCTATTCTCTGGATTGCCTGGCTCCTGGTTTCCTTTGAGATGCCATAGTAGAAGAGGAGGGTAGAGGTTGGAGTGATGCAGGGGGACTCCTCCCACTCTCCCACTTCCTGTTGTGTATTGGGGGGTATGATTTCTATAGCTTCACGGCTTCTATAGCTCCATAACCCAGCTTCCAGGGAGCCCTGCTTTACTGACTATGAAGACACCTATGGGAATCCAGCCTCAGAGGTCCGGTCGGGATTGCCTCCATCCCAGCTTTGTACTAATTTCCCCCTCCAATATAAGCGAGTTTCATAAATTCTTATGTTTGAGAGTCTTCAAGTGGTCCCATCTCTTAGCTGATATAATAATCATTGCATGATGTATGAATTAAAAGAAGAGAAAGAAAAGAGGAAGGATTGGAGGGCAGAGTGGAGGGAGAGATGAGCGCAGCACACAGAGAACATATTGGACATATTAAAGATCTGTCAGATATAATTAGCTTTATCTAGACTATAGTTTTTCAGAAATGGAACCATTCAATCTGCCTTAATGCATATTTCAACAATAGTTCAAATGACTCCTAAAATCATCTCAGAGTTCTGACTCCAGGGAGTGTTTTCAGTAGAGAGGGTGGAGCTCAGCAACATGGCATGTGAGTCTGCATGGTTCTGTGAGTTTTGGGTATCACATGAGAAAGACTTAGATCACTGAGCAATTTAGTAGTAATGGTGATGCCCCATGGTATCTCTAAATTCCACAGTTTCTTAGACACCATCAGCACTGCATTAGATTGGACTGCCTGGCTGATCGATGTGCATGAAGCCACCATCTCCCACATGCTGTAACTACATCCATGAACTTCGTTATCCGCTAATCCCTTGGTTCTGCCTCTTTACTCTTACACGTAGGGAGGTGTATGGGATTCTGCTCTATGTCATGGAGCCTGTAAATTTAGCCTCTGCATGATATTGCCATAATATGTACATTGAAACAAGAAATTGTGTACAGTAACTCAAGGGTAATGTTTCAGTAAACACATTTGGGGATGCATAAACAAAATAGCCTAGAGACTGCCAAACTTCAAAAAAAAATGGACAAGTAGTAAATATTTTATTTAGGTTTCCTGTTGTATAGTCATTTTCTTGTTCCTCTGTTAACAAGCCTTTAAATGAACATTCTTAGCTTAGAGGTTATAACGAACAGTGACCAGATTTGGTCTGTACTATAGACCACAGCTGCATGACCTCCAGAATAGCCATTAAAAATAACTCAAGAGTAAAACACACTTTTTAGTCACATAACAAGAATGCTAGTAGAGTATATAGTGGATGGTTTGCAGCACATTTGCATCTTCCAATAAGAGCACTCCTAGTGATCACCCCTGACAACACACAACTTTCATTTACTAGGTGTAAGTTATTGTTTTGACTTTGTTTATATGTATTATGTTTATATGTATTATTTCACTTGTTTGTCAAGTATTAAATAGTAGTTTATTGATATAGAGCATGTTCTGGGTGATTGGGATATTTCAATGACTAAAGAAAGAAATAGGCTATGGAGCCAAGGAGCTTATTCAGTCCATAAAGTGCTTGCTGTGTAAACTTAAGGATCTGGCTTGGATTGCCAGACTCCTGTAAAAGGCCAAGCATGGTGCTACATACATGTAATCCCAGAGGTGCTGCATACATGTAATACCAGGGGTGGGAAGGAAGAAGGAAGTATTTTCTCAGGTTTCTATGGGCAGTCAGCATAGCCTAATCCACAAGTTCTAGGTACTAGGAGAGGATGCACCTAATCCTGTAGAGACTTGATGCCCTGGAAGGGAGGATGCTGGTGAGGGGAGGCACCCTCTCAGGAGTGAAGGGGAGGAGGATGGGGAAAAACTCTTCGAGGGGGGACCTAGAGGGGGGCAACATTTGGTATGTAACAAAATAAAATAATTAATAAAAAATTGTTTCAGGGATAATGGCTAATCTGAGTATGTACTTGTATACATAAGTGTGTGTGCGTGTGTGCGTGTGCGTGTGTGCATGTGTGCATGTGTGCGTGTGTGCGTGTGCCCGTGGGTGCGTGCACACACGCAGAGAAAAAGACTTTTAAAATTGCCTCAAGAAGATGCTTAATACTCAGCCAGTAATAACAGATGAGATCTAATTTCTTAATGGGGAAATAGATAATTATGAGCATAAATACAGCACTTTTGAGCTTCCGTCTCTCAAATCCCCTGGAAATATCTATGTTCTAGAAGCCAGAGGGAGTTTTTTCCAACCCCTTTGCTGCAAACCTCTACACAACAGACTGTCTCAGAGCAGCTGAGACAGTTTCCCCACCGCCCCCTTCCTGCCCCTGCCTTCCTCTTGTGATGGCACTAGCTTGGATTCATCAGTGCCCTAATTTTAAATTCTGCTCTTAATGTTCTCCTCTCATCCACCTCTCTCTCAATGTGTGTGTGTGTGTGTGTGTGTGTGTGTTCATTCACTTTTGCTCAAATAAAGAAGATATAACACATGATGCTAGTGTCATCAAGTATATAATCACACACACACACACACATACACACACACACACACATTCCCACACAGTCATACACACATTCCCACACATCAAACATATATCACACACACACACATACATACATACACACACACACACACATCACACACACAACACATCCATCACTCACACATACACACCACACACACCACACATTGCACACATCACACACACAAACTACACACACATCACATACACATTCACACACATGCACATTCACACACAGAGACATACATCACACACAGACATAGACACACACATTCACACACAGAGACACATATTCACATATACTCACACACATTACACACATCACACTCATATCACAGACACATATGGACACACATTTCACATACACAGACACACATCACACACACTCACACACATCACAGACACACATATGAACACACACACATCACACACACACGCATAGACACACACCACACACATATATCACATACACACACACACACACATCACACAGACACATATCACACACACACACATCACAGACATATACATAAACAGACACACACATCACACACACACACATAGACACACCACACACACACACATCACACGTACACATCACATACATCGCACACACCTCTCTCTCTCTCTCTCTCTCTCTCTCTCTCTCTCTCTCTCTCTCTCACACACACACACACACACACACACACTACCACTCTTCCTTCCTTCCTCTTTCACCGAAGTCTCAATCACAACGCTGTGAAGCATTTGAGCAGCTACCAGTTACTATCTTGAGCTGGGTAGTTGACTCAATGGAAGGACTTTCCATGTTCTTCCCCCACAACCCACAAAACTGATGCCACTCACATTCAACACACCAGAGTCCTCCAGCTACAGCACCACCCCTCCCCTCCTGTGTATAGAAGCACATTGGAATGCAGGTATAAACTTATCCATTTCAGGGAGAGTGGCTAATCTGCTTTTATTTGCAAAAATAAAACAAATTATCTTGAAACCTTCATTATTTTCAAATGATGTCAATGATAGTTTACTTCTCTCATGGCTTGTCACAGGAAGTCTTTGAACTGGCCTCTCCAAATCCTCCCTCCATTCTACTGTGTGCCCTGAGGGGTTCTCTGAGAAACTAAGAAGGATGTGTTCTTTTACTCTCTTGTTTTCTGTGGAGTCTGACCAGTGGGGCACACCACTAGGATTCTAGATGGCAGTAGGAGGGAAAGCTAGGCTGGGGCGTTCTTATCTCATTCTCTGCTATGTTGGGCCCCTTTCAAAGACCACTGCATCAATCCATTGATGTACCCTTCTCCTATATTTGCAACTGAAATTACAGCTACAGCTGTCTTGAGGATGTAGGAATGGGGAAGAGGAGATAGTGACCTCGCCGTGTCTGCAGTAGGGATGTTTAACTGCTGTACCATCAATGCCTTGTGTCCCCCGACAGAGGTGCATATGAACACTTAAACCCCAGCTGTTGGTGCTGCTTTATTTCAAAAGATGTAGAAACTTTAGGTGGTGGGGTTTAGCTTAAGAAAGGGGGTCATCTGAGGTGGGTGAGTGTATTAGTCAGGGTTCTCTAGAGTCACAGAACTCATGGGTAGTCTCTATATATAGTAAGGGAATTTGTTATGATGACTTACAGTCTGTAGTCCAACTCCCCAACAATGGTCAGCTGTGAGTGGGACCTCCAAGGATCCAGTAGTTGCTCAGTCCCACAAGGCTAGTAGATTCCAACAGATGTGCTGGCAAGTAAATGCAAGCAGGTGAAGAAGGGCAAATCTTCCTTCTTCCAATGTCCTCATGTAGGTCTCCAGCAGAAGGTGTGGTCCAGATTAAAGGTGTGTGCCACCACGCCTGGATCTGGGACTTGTTTTGTCCCAGGCTGACCTTGAACTCAGAGATCTCCTTGCCTTAGACTCCTGGGATTTATACTATGCCTCAAGATTTCCATGCCAAGATTCTCTGTCTCATGTCTCTGTCTCTCTCTCTCCCTCTCTGCTTCCTTGTCCACTCAGATGTAAGCGATACCCCATCACAGTGCTTTCCACGATCCCTTCACAAACAGCAATTGGCCCTTCCTACTCATTTCATTCAGATTCTTTTTCCAGATATTTGAACACAGCACTAACCCAGTTTCCTTGGTTCCTCTTAGTCTTGTTCGTGGCTTTGAAATATCCTTAGCATGTGTGTTAATATATCATCCTGTTGCCTTTTGGACCTTGGCTGGGTTCACGGTTGACTATAAGGTGGCTGGTTTATTATCCTCCTATCCCATTCTGGTACTTATGACTGTATCCATATTTGGTACTGAGTAAAGATGGAGCATCTCTGATGTCCAAATGAATAATCTCTCAAGTGTCTGTGAACTCGGGGGGGGGGGGGGGCTTTCAGGTATCAGACACACAGTCTTCAGGGAAGCTGCTGCTTTCCCTTCCTGTTCATGAGCTCACAGGACACATTCCTCTCTTTGCGCCTCTAGCCACTCTGTTCTCTCTACCTGATATTCTCCTTTAATACAGTTAAAATCACTAAACTCGGTGCCAAGAATTTTTAAAACTTTTTTTGATCCACTTACTAATCTTCCTTCAACCCTTCCTCAAGAGCCCACAGTGATTATACAGTGACCACACACACATGCAAACACACACACACACACACGGGGGGGGGGGGGGACACTTTTCAGACTCTAGAAATGTGGCTATCACTATCTGACAGATGTTGGACTGTGATCTGCCCATGTCTTTATTGTGTGCCTTGTCTAAACTGACATTCTATCAAAAGACTTAAAAGCACACCATTGGCTTTGAAGTCAGGTTGACTTGGTGGGAAGCTTAGATCTGCCGCTGGATTATTTTATGTGTATGTATTATATAACCTCAGTTTCCAGAAGAAAGAACTGGGAGGGGGGGACAGTATTGTTATGGAATAGTTGTGAGAATTAAATGGCTTGTTTGTCCTGCTTTTTTAAACACAGTGCCCTTGCATAGTAAATGCTAAGTAAATATCTCCTAAAAAATACAAAGGACACATTGTTTTGTTTCCATTAGGCACCTTGAAGAGAACAGCATGTCCTGTCTTTATATTCTCAACTGAAGTCCAACAAATTTTAAGGATGGATGGATGGATGGATGGACAGAATCAGCCTCAACTGGAAAGGTATTCAGGCCAAATAGATTTGACCTAGAAAACCCGCATTTTCAAACTTTCCTTCATCCTCTGGACATGACATGGCCGCTAGCTACATCTTGTAGCTCGGCAGCTGGGTTACCCACAGAAGACGCGTCAGGGATCATATGGAGAGGGAGTTGGACACATGCAAAGGGAATAAAGTGATAATGTTGCAGAGTATACATGTATGGAATTCTCAAGAATAAGGAGAAATCATTTTACAAAATTACCAGCCAGGACATTGGATTACCAATGTGACTATTCATTCTGCTGAATTGGGTGATGTTATGGGTGTACATTATCTGTCTTTTTCTGGGTCTTTTTCAGGCTGTTTTAGCTCATCTCCATTCTAGGTTTTCAGGTGTCCAGATAGGTAGGAGTCTTGTTGAAGAATTGTTTTCTCATGCTGCTATTGCCTCTCCTCCTCCTCCTCTTCCTCCCCCTCCTCCTCCTTCTTTAAAAACAAACAAACAAACAAACAAACAAAAGGCCATATATCTTGTCAAAGCTAACAGCAGAAAAGAGATCATTAGTTGACTAAATATTTCCACAGTAAAAGTCAGGAAATTTAACCCCAAGGGTATTGATAACTCTAACACCCCTCTATGGATCAACAATTGAGTCCAGTTCATCTATCCATTATGAAAGAACCCAGAAAGAATCCAGACTTTTATTTTTGCCAAGCAGCAAAACCAACTGAAAAGCACAGCAAGGAGCACACAGAAGTTTAAATTATGTATTTCTGGATCTGTAACAGTTTTCCCTGTAAGTGACCAGAATTGCCTGATTCAATACCCTTTTCTTGTTATCTAATATGTTACAGGGAATCTGGGTATCTACTGTAAAAATTCTTTAGAAATAAAATGCAGTTCAATTAAAACAACCTTATGATATATTTTTTAATTCAACAAAAAGTAGATTCTTTTACTTTGGAGCAGAACCATGAGTCTTCAAAGCAATGATGTCTCCAATTCTTCCACAGTAGCCTGGATTTGGACATTTCTTTTAGTCCTGGCTGCTGTTGTCAGCTGACCAGCCAGAAATTCATAAAGTGACATCTGACTTACCTCACTGTGCATTTGGGGTAACAGTGTCCTGTTCTGTGTCATACCTCTCAGCACTTCAGAAGGAGGATGGGATTGTGATGCTCAGACAGGCTGGACAGAAGTCAACAGCAGGAGGCTGCATCTTAGCATATTCATTTAATAAGAGCAAAATATTGCCCTGATTCATTTTATGACTCTCATGCCTATGAAAGACAAAACCTTGAGTGAAATTTAAGTTTCAACAGAGGGAAGAAAAGTCCTTGGCCGAACTCCTCTGTGTGCAATTGTCTTGGACTTGTAAATGTGGAGTGATGGCCCAAATAATGGCTTGGTGTTAAGCTTCTAAATGGATAATGATCCAAGGCCTTCTCTCTTTATTCCAACTGAGTGAGAACACCCACTGCCTCTTCTCAGGGAACCTCCTGTGGGGAAATGACACCCTTCACAATAGTCACAAACAATATAAAGTATTTTGGTGTGACTCTAACCAAACAAGTGAAA
>CM052703.1:6464158-6486928 GCA_028551405.1 Uromys caudimaculatus
CCTGTAGAAGCATGAGAATTGATCCATTCCTATCTCCCTGTACAAAGCTCAAGTCCACGTGGATCAAGGACCTCCACATAAAACCAGATACACTGAATCTAATAGAAGATATTTTAAGTAGCCACAAATACGTGTTTTTCTCATGAACTTGGGCTGTAATTGATGGATATAAAACATCTGGACTGACCCAGCTGTCCATCATGCTCCTATAGAATATTGGTCTGAGTTCCTGACATGGTCACAGAGCAACATTCTCTTGATCCTGGTGGCAGTGCTGACAACCAGCACTCCCAGAGAAGTGAGAAATCCATACCAAAGCTCTTCTCTATCGACCAGCTCAGAAACAAGAAATAGGATAGGAGTCAGTGAAGTACTGGGCACACTATGTTAAGAGGTTCTTGTTTGATTGTGGCCACTGAGCAGTGTATTCTCTTTATGCCACAGGGGATAGGTTTTGCCCAAAATGGAAAAGCAGCTAAGGTGCCAAATGAACAGTGCGTGTCCTGTGATGGACAGGAGGGTTTCTTAGCTTCAGAGCCAGTTGGGGTCAGTTCCCAGATAGCAAACACCCCTGGGCTGGTGACCTGGATTGCCAAAGTTCATTTCGCTTATCTATAAGTCAGGGATATGAGAACCCTAACAATGGGTGACTGACAAGATTAAAGATGGTCTATTTGGGGCCAAGAGCTCAGTGCTGGCTTCATGATCTTTATCCTTTCTGATCCCCATGCTTCCTTGTGCACAGAAGCAAGTCAAGGAGTGAGTGAATTAACCCCACTTTAACACTCAGAGAAAAGGCTTAAACTAGGCAAAAGTCGGACACCAATGGTGAAATAAAGCATCAGCACAGAACCACAGAGGAGAGAGAATCTTTAACACAAGCAAAGACATGGCAGTGTGTCCTGAAGCATCACTACTGTGCCACTAGTGATGTCAGGAGAGGGACCTGAAGGACAAGGCACGGAATCTTTATATGTAAACACACACATTCAGCTGAGCCCTCCACATACAGCATTTCCCTTCATCTCCACACTGCCCGAAGGATAGATACCTTGTTACTCTCCCTTCATCAGTCACAAATGTAGGAGACAAAGAGGTGACCTAGGGTTCTTTTTTACTTAAATTATTCCCTGGACTTCCCAGTTAAGAGGAAGAAAATCAATTTAAAAGCATGCATCCTTTCTACCAACAAAACAAAAGTAGCCAAGCAAATGGAAATCAGCCTAAGGCTGAGGCAGCTTAATTCTACTGCAAACATAAAGGTTGGGGCAGATGCTAACTGATGGGGTTGACCCCATTGGTTGTGTTGAGGGCAGGTAAAGGAATAAAATGGTCCATCTGAGCATATGCAAAAATCTCTCTGTGAGTGGAAAGGACATTGGCACTACAATCCCAGGAGGCTCCACCTACCCAGCATCATTAGGGAAGATGAGCCAACAGCAATTGGAGGATGACAGAAGGATAGCAATGTGTCTTTTAACAGCACCATGTTTAGGCACTAACTGGCTTGGTGAAATGTCTTATCATCTAGGAGAGAGGTTGACAACCCTTCACTGGCAGCCATATTTTTTAAATAACGTTTTATTAGAACACAGCCACATGTATCTATTCATGTATCATCCAGGGCTATTTTCATGCCACAGGGTTATATTTGAGTAATTTCAGCAGAGATCATATTATTTGTAAAGCAAAAATATTTATGACTCTTTAGAACTTGTGATGACCCTAGACCTGGAAGAAGAAGCCAGTTTTCAAATTTTGTGTGTATTGTTTAGAAAAGATACTCTGATACTCTGAAGTCATATTTTCCTTCTGGTGAAAGCACATAAGGTAGAAAAGAACCAGAGGGCTTTTTAAAAATAGCTGTATTGCTCTTAAAGACATTGACCAGATTTTTTATCTGTTAGCAAACCCGTTTTAGCATCTTTTCAAATGACAACATGTTTTCTTCCTCTAATTTCCTTTCTCATTCAGTACATAGAATAGATATTTAAATTTACATTTATCAATCATTTTACTTTGACTCAGGAGCTAACTACAGGTTGTTCTCAAACTCACTGTGCAGTGTAGACTGTCCCTAAACTCATGACCCTTCTGCCAGCCTCAACCTCCTGAGTGTTGGGATTACAGGCATGTGCCACTGTTCCCAGTTTCTATCTACTTAACACAAGTCATAATTTTAGTCTTTAAATTTCATACTTGGAGATGAGTAAGGTGAATGAGGTCTATAACCCTACTACCTGGCTCATTTTATTTCATTATTTCACTAGTTAATTTTAAATTAATAAGCATGCATGAACCTACCACCAAAAATAAAAACTAGGATTTTTGTCAGGAACTCACATCTGACTATATGAGGCTTCCCACCAATCCATCCCTGGCTTTACCTCATCTCCGTTTTGTGTTTGCCAATTTTAGTTTTCTTTTCTATTCAATCTTTATGCATGCATATAATATATATGTATTTGATTTTTTAAAATTTATAGAAAGTATATCATTCTCTATGTTGCCTTTGGGTAGTTTTAAAATTCAATAGTGCATTTCTGTGAGTCCTATAGAGCACTGCATGTAAATGTAACTTTGTTATTTTCCCTGTTATATTATTTCATGGTGTGACTATAAGACCATTTTCATCATCCACTGATAGGCATTTGGGGTCATAAATTACCCTGTACAGCTGCCAATTTGAGGTTATTCTTACAACCTCAAATAAACCAATGCCTTTTGAACATTCGTGTGAGCAGGAGAAGCAAAAATCAAGTGGCATCTGGGCTCATAGCAAAATACTGATTCAAAAGCAAATAAAATCAACACATATATGTGTGTGTGTGTGTTAACAAAGTATAAGTTATAGCTGTATATATGTAAATATTGTATATAGTATATATACAAATAAATATATTACATATATAAATATAACTATAACTATATATAATATATAAACTTATAAACATATTTTGATAACTTCAAGGGAGTGCTGTGACTTTTAATTACACTAGATTATGGACTACCTAGGTTGTTTCTAGGTGTGCCTGTGTTTCTGAAAAACATCAGAGGCATGAACCGACTAAGAAGGGGAGCTCTACCCACAGTGTGCTGGGCAGCGGTTGAATATGGGCTTATGAGGCACAAAAAGACAAGGAACAGATAATTTTCTGTCTCTTCCTACTGGAGATAAACACTTCTACTACAGTGCTCTGGGTCATCTGACCTTCGAATTCAAGGAAGTACATCAGTAATCTCCTCCACCCCATCTTCATTGAGGCCAGCTCTGACTGTTCCTCTGCAACTCATCCCACCCTGCACAGAATGTTAGCCCACAAAGAAGGAAAACTAAACAGTGACACCTCTGAGAATGGTTTTGATGGCTTAAAATAATGTAAATTAAGCATCTAGCACACTATGACTACTTAATAAATATCCATTAAGGGAGCTTTGGAGTCAATGAGATGACTTGATGGATAAAGGTCCTTACCTCCAAAATGATGACCTGAGTTCAATCTCTGAAATCCACATGGTGGAAGTAGAGAATAACTCCCACTAGCTGTGCTCCAACCTCTACATACATGCCATCCCACATGCCCCCGGGACAAATAACTAAGTGGAAAAACTGTGATCTGGCTTCGATTATTATTGATGATGGCATTGCCCTATGTGTTAGATGTCTCTTTAGGATTGAGTAAAAGATTTGGCTTCTGCCATCTCTAGCAAAGGAGAGAAGAGTCAACAGTTGGAGAGCATCTTCAAGTCACAGAAACAAAGGGAAGTTGAACAGCTGAGCTCAGCCATTTTTTCTTCTCTGGGAGTTCAGGCTCAGGTGTGAAATGCCTGTCATGCCTACAGTTACACTACAGTTATAAATGACAAGCTGGAGAGTTGGCTTCGTTTCTCCTTCTACCTGATGTCATCGAGTCAGAAGCTATAACCTCCTCATCTTTCTGTCCCCATGTGTCTAGCATAGCACCTAACACACTGTGCATGATCCATAAGAGTACAGGATTAGTTTGTTTTAGTTTGTTTTTACCTAAAATATCAGTACATGGACAAGAATGGTAAATAGATACAACTAGAAAAACATCACAATATCAAGGTATAGCTGGAAGCCAGGTTAGGGTAGATTGGCAGGTTCAAGTGACCTTTTTATCTTCAGGACTATAAAAAAAAAAAAATGAAGATTACATTCTGAACACAGCTCCAGTGTGCCAATTTCCTGATATGTCCTTGTAGTCACTGCCCACTGGAATCTTCCTCTGCTTCTTGAGAAGCTGGGAGATAAGACCTGCCCCATTTTAGCCCCTGGGGGCACCAAGTTGGCCTGTCTTATTGCATTAAAGGAGCTGCCTGCCACAATTGTCTTGACAAGGCATGCCAGGACTGTGCATATGTCCTGATCGCTCTAATTAATTTAGTTCCATCACCTGGACATTTTATTTGAAATTGATTTTTAAATGTCTGAGTAATTGAGGTTTATGTGTAGTTGCCGCTTTGCAGCAGAGGTAAGCTGAGGCTGCTTATGTCCTCATTAAAGGCTTATTAGACATGATTGCATTACTAGAGGCCTCAATTTGTATCATTGCTGAGGGCTCACTCGCATCAGGACCTGCCTCTCTGCTTAGAGGACTTGGGGAGCAGAGCAATCGACAGCCCTCGGATTTGTAGCCCCTGCATCTCTCTGCATGTGACCAGATCTGACTGGAGGCATACACCAGGGCTCCTCATGGATTCCATGTCTGAGATATGTGTATGTCACTACTTGTGGTGATGGCAAAACATCCATTGTGTCCAATATTTGTCTTCCAGAGACAAGGGCTCTTCTCTGAGGGAATCTTAGGACTGTACTTTCCAGGTTGGAAGTTAAATGTCTTTTGGTTTTGGTTTTATGAGCTTTGGCGTACCTTGGAGCTTCTGTTTCACTCTGCATTTTATTTACTATCCTACTTACATTCTGCAGGTTATGAGACGTGCTCTTTACAAAAGCTGCCCTTAATGTTTGGATAGTGTGAAGCGTTGTGAAAGATGTAGACAAACCTGGGTACTGATGAGGAGTCCAGCTATTGTGAGAGAGAGCATCTAAAAGAAATCTCAGCTGGCCTGCAGCGCCTGTGTTGTGTTGTGTTGTGTTGTGCTGTGCTGTGCTTTACTGTGTTGTGTTGTGCTGTGCTCTGCTATGCTTTGCTGTGTTGTGTTGTACTGTGTTGTATTGAACTGTGCTGTGCTGTGTTGCGTTGTGTTGAATTGTGTTGTGTTGTGCTGTGCTGTGCTGTGCTGTGTTGTACTGTGTTGTATTGAATTGTGCTGTGCTGTGTTGTGTTGTGCTATGCTATGCTGTGTTGTGTTGTACTGTATTGTATTGAATTGTGCTGTGTTGTGGTTTACTGTGTTGTATTGTGTTGAATTGTGTTGTGTTGTTCTGTGCTGTGCTTTGCTGTGTTGTGTTGTATTTTAGATACTCTACCCTAAAGCATGGTCTCTGAGTTTCATTCACGGCCCTGAGCAAATTCTGATGTTTAACTGCAGCTTCCCTATTGTATATACTATCTGGAGTAGCTCATATTTTGTCTTTTTGATATATTCTTCTACATATTTAACATTTAATTTAAATATTCTATATATTATACTTTCATTGGGGAAATGTAATCTGCCTTTAAAAGAAAACAACTGGGCTATTTTTACTCCACTAGGTAATCTTTAGACCCTCACAAGGTGAAGAATGCCATCTGCTATGCCCTTTCATTTCACCAGGGGGCAGAAATTCCTTCATGGGTGATGAATAAATTCCATAGCCTGTCTAGACTGGTATATCACTAAAACTTTTGCTCCAGAGAAAGGGAGAAGTGCTTCAGGGACTCAGAGCCCTTATCAGCTAAATCCCAGTGCAGCAGACTGCTTCCTTGATGCACTTCCGGCTTCTGTTGCAGCACCTCACACTGAGTGGAGCACTAGGTAGGTATCCAGCATCTATCAGCAAAAATGGGCTCATTTTAAATAGGCCATGGTCCTGTTGGCCCACACTGTTCTTCCCCAGGAGGTTGGGGGCTTTCCTTGTGTTAAATATGTATCCAAGAGAAGAGTGTAAAGAAGCTGCTTGCAGAGGAGATGACAAGGACAACCTTAGCAAAGATGGAGAGAATGAGATGTACCCTGGAGAGGTTAGGATTTGGAAGGGCAGAGAGGAGTCAAACTCTTCTCCATGGAATCCAGAGGGCAAACAGTGTGACATATGGGACTTTGCAGAGTTTGTGAGAAGGAAATGGGGTTCAGGTTAGGAGTGAATGAGATTCAAGAGAAGTAGGAAATCGATCTACCTGGATGCTGCTGCAAGATGTTGAGTCCTTACTGTCCACCGAAGGAATAACAGTCCCCATTAAGTAATGTAAATCTGATCCATCTTTCACCACCGGTATTAAGCCATGTTTTTGTTTTGTTTTTTTTTCCTTCTTCAGAAATGGAGATAAATAGGAACAAATTGCCAATCTATTATTTATTCAGTTTTTTAACACACAGCAGGCAGTTTACCTAAGTGCTTTGCAAAAACTTTACTCATTCCTCCAACAAGCAACTATACTTATATAGTCATTTGCTCATTCCAAATGGATGCATTCGATATTCAAAGTTCAGGGCTCTAAAAATACAACATTTATGACACCTCAAGTCCCTATCCATGGGGAATGTCTATTTTCAAGGGAAAGAGGAACAATAAATAAAGTAACATCTGATAGGTATTAAGAAATCTGAGGAAGACATGCTTATCCTTAGAGTTGAGGAAACTGGGGCATGAAGCACTTGAGTCAAATTCCCAAGGTCATCCATTGGTAGTAACAGCAAGTCTAGACATGCACATCTTTGAATCTTGGGCTATTGCCTACCAGGGCCTTGTGTTCCCCATGTTCTCCCATGTTACTGGAAATTGTGCTTTTTCCTGTGAAACATTCCAGTCCTTTGGGCCAAAGAAGTAGTCAGTACCCAGTACACACCACTGCGAAAGTGGACACATCCTATGCCTTCCTGCAAGGTGACTTTGGTCTTACAGAGCCCACCTCTTCCTGCTACCTGAACACGGTTCACCTCTCCTCTCCCCTGTAGACAAATCACATCACTCCTCACCCAGCTCAACTTGAGGTAGCAACTTACAGACTACTGTTTCTGGGACACTTCACTGACACTGTGACTCAATGACCTAATTTCATGCCATTTTTCTGGTTCAGACTCTTATTTAATCCTTTGAGTGTTTTTCCTCATCCCCCCTTTCTTAAAGAAATATGCTTATAGCCCAAATCAGAAGCTAGAATATTCTGGCTTTGTGTGCAGAGCCACTCAATTAGGAAGAAAGATACGGATTCAGTCCTGGAGTCTACCTCAAAGTTAAGGATCTTTAACAAAAGTCTTCTTGAGAACTTCTACCAGACAAAAGCAAGGTGGAACTTTCCCTGAAAGTAAAGAGAAATGTCAACAAGCTTATATTAGAACAAATGAGATATAGTACATCTCAAAATGAGTCTAAATGGTTTATGCTAACAGCCATTTAGAGAAAAAAGTTACATTTCTGTCTCTTTCAATATACATAAATAGCATAAATGATCTATTGGCAAATGAGTGTTCGTAATATCTCCCACACTAACAGACATGTTCTTGGTGTGTGTACAAGTATTCAAAGAAGCACTGGAGCCTACCTAAACCCACCCACTCATGACCCCCTTCCTACATGCACCTAAGCTGTATCTCCTTTGGTGACATCGTCTCATTCAATGACTCTCCACTAGAGACCGAGTAACACTTACACACACACACACACACACACACACACACACACACACACACACACACACACACACACCTTCAGTCTTCAAAGTTTCCAAAGGACCAGATCGATGCTGCTCTAGGAAAACCAATCCAATCCTGTCTGTCAGGCAACTCGATTTCAACCATTCCCAGAAGATCTTCCCAATTCTCTCTCTTTTTCTGCTTCTGAACTCCCATCCCTGAAATCTCTCTCTTCAGCTTCTGTGCTTCCTCTCAGCCTTCTCCTATTCACCCATGCACATACATTCACACTAGCATTTTAACAGATTCAGTGTTAGTGTCCCTTGTTCTGCCCTACTAGGTTATACCTTGTGAGAATTTAGCAAATTCCGTTCTCCATAGTTGTGGTTGTAGTAGTGTTTGTTTCTGCCTCTCTCTCTCTCTCTCTCTCTCTCTCTCTCTCTCTCTCTCTCTCTCTGACTTTCTCTGTGTGTCTCTCTCTGTCTCTCTATCTCTCTGTCTCTCCATCTGTCTTTCTCTCTATCTCTGTCTCTATCTGTCTTTCTCTCTCTTCCTTTCTTTCTCTTTCTCTCTCTGTGAACTTTCCAAGAACAGAGACAAATATACTCAACTTGGCATCTCCTATTAGCTTATCATGCTATTTATTTACGAATGTTCAAAAGGCATTGGTTTCTTTGAGGTTGTAAGAATAACCTCAAATTGGCAGCTGTACAGGGTAATTTATGACCCCAAATGCCTATCAGTGGATGATGAAAATGGTCCTATAGTCACACCATGAAATAATATAACAGGGAAAATAACAAAGTTACATTTACATGCAGTGCTCTGTAGGACTCACAGAAATGCACTATTGAATTTTAAAACTACCCAAAGGCAACATAGAGAGCGATATACTTTCTATAAATTTTTAAAAATCAAATACATATACATTATATGCATGCATAAAGATTGAATAGAAAAGAAAACTAAAAATGGCAAACACAAAACAGAGATGAGGTAAAGCCAGGGATGGATTGGTGGGAAGCCTCATATAGTCAGATGTGAGTTCCTGACAAAAATCCTAATTTTTTTTTTTGATGGTAGGTTCATGCATGTTTATTAATTTAAAATTAACTAGTGAAATAATGAAATAAAATGAGGCAGGCATAACCAGCGCTGAGTTAAGCATTATCATTAATCTCAATATTTGTACTAATAGTCTATTTAAATAACAGGAGCCAAAAGAAAAGGCTCTTGGAACTTGGACATTCATGACAACTTGGTATGGAGACTCTCCTGGTAATCTGTAGAATACCTTACTTTGTTCTAAACTGGAGAGGATGATTAGGTGGGGTCCCTCAAATTTTCCTTTAATGCTATTTTCCATCATAGGATGCATACATAAAGTCCTTCACCTGCTTCGGTTACATATTCTCACATGAATACAACATTCTTGATGAAGGCGATACGAATTGAGTTACAGAGGACCTTCAGCCATCGTATGTACAACCGCTTATGTGTCAGCCACTGTGCTACACAGTGCACATAGAAGAAAGACCACCAGTGCTGCCATTCTGCTCACAGTGTGCTCAGAGTACTCACAATGTGCTCACAGTGTGCTCAGTGTGCTCATAGTGTATTCACTGTACTCAGTGTGCTCATAGTATGCTTAGTGTGCTCAGTGTGCTCACAATGTGCTCAATGTGCTCACAGTGTGCTCACAGTGTGCTCACAGTGTGCTCAGTGTGCTCAATGTGCTCCATGTGCTCAGTATTCTCATAGTGTGTTTAGTGTTCTCAGTGTGCTCACAGTATGCTCACAATGTGCTCAATATGCTCCGTGTGCTCACTGTAGTTATGGATGAACCAAATTGAGGAAGGTCAGATGCAGGTCATGGAAGTGTGTCAGAGGAAGAGTTTGGGTTAATTGTGAGGACGAAGAAGAATTCACAGCAGAGTTTTAAACAAGGAAGTACAGGTTATCATTTGCATTCTTAAAATGACCCCCTGGCCATTGAGGAAAACATGGAATGAAAGGAGCAGATATATATCCTAGAAGACCAGTTAGGAAGGATGGAGCACTAGGGTGGGATGTGCTCTTAAGGACGAGGCAAAAAGACAGGGTTGGGCACCTTTTAAAATAAAGTCAATGATGTTGTCAATGGATTGAGAACAGGAATTGACTGGGGGAGAGTAACATGGATTATTCTTAAAGTTTTGGCTTAAGGAACCTGGAATTTCATGGTGACACTTACTGGAATTTAAATGAAAAATAATATTAATTTTTTTAATTAAAGGACAGAGAACTTAAGGAAGTTGAGACCTTCCCCCCCACAGACACACCCAAAAAAACTGTTGAATGCTGAGATCTTAATTCTGTCTGTCTGGGGCCAACTCTTATCTGTTCACTTACAGACAAGCCTCATTCACAGTTTTGGGGTGTGTGTATTGAAGATGAGCTAGAACATTAGGAAGTGATGCTCAAGGAATTGGAAGTTCTGTGGGGAGATAAAAGGAAAATGAGGCATAGAATAAATAATCAAGGTAGAAGAAGAAAACCATAAATTGAAGCTCCTCACAGACTTTTGGGCCTGTTAGGCTATGACAGGAATTTTGGGAACAGGTCTGTTTACTGTTCAATTTCTGAAAGAGTGTCACGTGTGCTTGACTTATTCTCTAACACAACAACAGAGGGAAACTCAAGATACATTTGTCATATACTCTTGTGGGAGTTGGATGAGAATGCCCTCAGAGATCATCCATTTGAATTCTTAGTTCCCACATGGAGGAACTGTTTGAGAAGGGTGAGGAGGTGTGGCCTTGTTGAAGGAGGTGTCACTGGGAATAAAGGTAAAACTGCCTTGTCTGGTCTCAGTAGGAGAGGATGTTCTTAATCCTGTAGAGATTTGATGTCCCATGGTGGGGAGATACCTGGGGGAGGGCACCCTCTAAGATGGGAAGGGGCCAGGGGATGGGGAAAAGAACTCTGAGAGGAGTTCTGGGATGAGGGCAACATTTGGGATGGAAATAAATAAAATAATTAATTAATAATAATTCTTTTAAGTTGCAGGAAAATCACAGGGCTTAATAAGCCAAATAATACTGTTTTGTATCATAATTGTGTGTGTGTTTTTGTCTAATCACCCTGAGACTACCCTGTGTATCTTCCATACTTAGATATAGATTAGTTATTTTGGAGTAAAACAAATAAAAAATACTGTTTCACAAAAAAAAAAAAAAAAAAAAAAAAAGCCTGTGTCATTCTCAATTATCTCTCTATCCTTTTTCTCCTTCTGCCTCCAACTTGCAGATCAGTATGTAAGCTTTCAGTTACGGCTTCGGCACCATGCGTGCCTGCCTGCCTGCTGCCATGTTCCTTACCATGCTGATCATGAACTTTAACCCTTTGGAACCATGACTCCCAATAGACATTTTCTTTAATAACTCCCTTGGGCATGGTGTCTCTTCCCTGCAATAGAAAAGTAACTAAGAAAACTCCCTGTGAAATCTCTTCTCTCAGCACACATATGTTGAGACTTACAACGTAGTCCTCAGATCTGCTCCACTAATGTCATCACAGTCAAAGTCTATGACAAAACTCAGATTCTATCCCAACTCCATGTCTAAGTCTGCACACCCAAGCCTGATCTTCCTCGGAGTTAATCCAGAAATATGTAACAAAATATTCCTATTCTATGTGTGGAGTAATCATGTGGCTGTGAGGAATTACTCATCACAGACTCTGACAGTTTTTATAATTATCTGAGAAGCTTCATCCATGTGGTCAAGTGAACTGCCATTCTGAGGACCAGAAAATCCCTCAGTTGCAGGCTATTCTCCCAAAGCAGGTCAGGTCTGATTCCTGGGCTTCAGAGTTTGAGAAGAGCCAAATAAATCCAGAGATAAACATCTGCTCCTCTACCTTGCTAAAGCCAACATGAATTCTTGGGTTTTGAAAAGTCAGCCACCATCAGTCATTTCTAATTATGGAACTCTGGGTTACTTTGTACTTAGAGACCTGAGGACAGTTTAAATAAACAAAAAGCAAACAGCCCTTTCCCTCCCTCTACTCCTGATAATGGAAACCTTTGATACTGAGATTTTTATTGGTTATTTGTTACCGTCATTTGCCATTGTCTGTACCCAAGATGATAGATTTGTCAGTAAATGACCTCCTCTCTAAGGCTTGCTGGAAATTGAATTGACAGTCGAGTCTGAAAAGTCCAGCCCTGGTTGCAGTGCTGCTCCAGCTACCATTATCCCATGTCCAGATTAATTTCAGTTACTTGGAAACAAGATGCGAATGGTGAAGTTGAAGCCAATGAAGCAAAAAGATGTCAGCAGTCAAAGAAATCAGAAATGTCCTAAACTGTCCAGACCTTGAGTCCCCATCATTGCCTACCACCTCACAAACTGCAATGTCTTTGGATTTGGTTCTTGGGATACCAAACTGGCTCTACATGACCATGTTTTGTATTCTTGTGGAACTACATAGTGTGATTACATTTTTACTGGAATTTCTACAATATAATTCTCTTCTGTTCATGTTTCCACCAAATGTCGGAAAACATCTAATAAAAACACTGAGCTGTGTTTAACAGATTATCACTGTAAAAGCTGATCTATAATTTATAGAACATAAACCCAGCACCACTGATCTCTTCACAATGTGTGGATTCTATAATATTATAAAAGAATACCCTCATTTAAAGAACATATCATGAAATAAAGCATGCCAGCTTTTCATGTATATTGTAAACAGTTATTCACAGAGTATTAGAAAAAAGGTAGCATACACAGAGTTAAGTTCAAAGCTTATAATGAATTTTGGTGTCAAAAAAGGAATGTAAGTGTCAAAAAAGATCTGTGGGAAGATGATCGGTTCATTCCCTCATAAAGGAATTTTCTAGATGAGCTTTTAAAACTAAACTTTATAACAGAGATAAAAATAATGAATGCTTTCATGAAAACAGTAAAAACTTAAACTAAACATACATCGATTTGTGACAAACATCTAAATCCATGTGACCATGTGAAGATATAATCCAGGATTACAATATAGAAATATTTCCATTATGTTGTGAATGTGTTGGTGTTCTCTGCCCATTCCACAGGGACCTGCTGAATCCCAACACCACTCTTTGGGTGTTATTATACTCATTGTTCATGTATTGTAAATGAAATAATATATGTTCTATCTCATGTCTAGTTTCATCGGCTCCTTACAGTTTTCTTAACTTCGCATTTGAAATCCATGATTTATTTTGAATTAATCTCAATAAATTGTGGGGAACTGGTTGGGTTTATTTAACACATACAAAGTAGGGGAAATATAATATTTTTCTTTGTGTACAGAAGTATTTTAAGTCCTTTATTAAAGACCAATTGAACACATAGCTAAATGTGTATATTTACATAGTATCACATTGTCTAAGTTACTGTAGCTTCGAATCAGAAAGTATAGCCCCCTCACTATTTCTCAAAATTACTTTCACTATTCTGCATCTTTCATAATGTCAGTTATACTTCAGAATAAACTTGTTGATTGGGGAAAAAAAGGATTTTAGTGGATTCTTATACCAATGCTCAAAAAATTATAATTCAGTGATATTTTATTTTCCAACCCATGAACTTGATATAGCTGTCTATTAAATCTTTAATTTTTCTCAACAATGTTTTGCAAATACTAATGTCAAGATTTTGTGCATACTTTGAAATAAAGTTATCATTTTTTGACTTTGAATCCAATGACTGCACCAAATTCTCTTTTTTATACACAGAGATGCTTTATAAAGTTATTTATCATTCACTCCAGAGACCTCCATGACACATAACAAAAAAGGCATTCTTTCTTGGCCCCTTCTAAATTCTACATTTTCCACTACCTAAGACCTACAGTGTAACACCGAACAGAACTGGTAAGAATAAGTAGCTTTGGTTTGGTTCCAGGCTTATGAAGTGACCATTAATATTTTACTATTTTGTATGATATTTTTAAATGTTTCACAGATGACTCAAATAAAGTTAATTTTGATCTTTTGAAAGATTTTATTTTTACTACTCTTCAGTGTAAAAGGCTTTGGACTTAAGACATTCTTAAAATACTGTTCATTTAAAAGTGAGAATTTACAAATGTCGAGTTTTCTAGATATTGCAACTGCCATACATTATTAACTTATTCTGTGTGGTCAGATAATTTATTTGTCTTAGTGACTTTTCTATCATGATTAAACATCATGACCAAGGCAACTTATAGAAAAGAAAGTTGGTTTGTGCTTGTGGTTTCAAAGGGATCAGAGTCCATCATGGCAGGGAATTGTGGCAATAGACTACAGATATGAGGGTAGGAACAATTTTATCTCTATTATAAAGTTTATTTTTAAAAGCTCATCTAGAAAATTCCTTTGTGAAGGAATGAACTGATCATCTTTCCACAGATCTTTTTTTGACACTTACATTTCTTTTTTGACACCAAAATTCACTATAAGCTTTGTATGTGTGCTATCTTTTTCTAATACTCTGTGAATAACTGTTTACAATATACATGAAAAGACTGGCATGCTTTCTTTCATGATGTGTTCTTTAAATGGGGGTATTCAGAATAGGAAGAACAGACCTAGTGAGAATAGCACCAGGCTTTGAAACCTCAAAGCCCCCCCAAACACACACACACACACACACACACACACACACACACACACACACACACACACACACACCAGTAATACTGTACTTCTTCCACACCTCAAACACCACCAACTAGGGATGAAGGGATGAAGTATTCAAATACATGAGAGTCTGGAGGAACATTCTCATGCAAACTACCCCAACATTCCAGAGAAGTTGGGTTGTGTGTGTGTGTGTGTGTGTGTGTGTGTGTGTGTGTGTGTGTGTGTATGTTGAGGGGCAGGGTATTTTTAGAGATGGCTCAGTGGTTAAGAGCCCTTGTTGCTTTTCTAGAGAACCTGAGTTTGTTTCCCAGAACCTCTGTTAGGAAGCTTGTAAAACATCTATAACAGTAATGCCAGAGAATCTGATGCCCTTTTGTAGCTCCTTCTGGCACCAGCACACATGTGGCATATGCATACACAGACACATACCCACATTATATATAAATAAAAATTAAACTAAACTTAGGAAAAAATATTTCAGAGCTTGAGGGATAGTTCAGTCAGTAAAGTACATGCCCTTTTCTAGCCCCTTCTGGCACCAGCACACATGTGGAACATGTATACGCAGACACATAACCACATATATAAATAAAATTAACTAAATTTAGGACAAAATATTTCAGAGCTTGAGGGGTAGTTCAGCCAGTAAGTACATGCCTTGCAAGGAGGAAGACCTGGATTCAGTCCTTAGAACACATGTTAAAGAAGCCAGATGTGATGATGAGTACTAGTAATTCCAATACTAGATAAACAGATCTATTCAATATATATTGGTTTGGTATTATATTTTTTAATACATTTTGGTATCAGTGCTTATTTAGAAATTGAGACTATCACCTCATACTTCACACCTGCAAGGTCCCATTTGATCCTTCCTAATTACTATTTACATAATAAAAATAAAATTATATTTACCCGATTCCACCAATTTCTAATTATGTTATTAGCCTCAAATTATACTTTGATTACATTTTTCAAAGACTCATGTGTCTTTTAAGAAAGTTATACAGAAAATATATTTATGTTTATCAAATTTTCCCTCTATCAATGTTGTTTCTTCTTGTAAAGCTAAGATTCTGTCTTGTAAAGCTAAGAATCATATATATCCCTTAACCTGAAGAATGCCTTTTAGCCTTTTTTATAATCTAGGATCAGGAGAATTACATTCTCTAAGCCTCCACTTATAAGAAAATATATTTGCTCCTGTTTATAAAGAATGTTTTCCCTGTACATAAAATCTAGGATATTAGGGTTGTCTTTTCTATCAGCATTTAAAAAGATCATTCCACTATTTTCATATGAGATAACTGGTCGACCTCAGTTCACCTGTTTGTATGATGTTTTGTACATCCTCAAGACATTTGTTTTTTGAGTTCCTGGGTCTCCCTCTTACTAGATATTTACCCATTCCAGGTTCGATGTACAGAGCATCACTGGGGTGATTTTTAAATCCAGTATAGAAAATACATGGTCTTTAATTTTTTAAAAAGATCCATGCTTCTTTCTTGTCCTTGTCTCCTCGATTCTAACTGCATCTGTGAGAAGGTCCCTATATTATCTTGGAAGCTTTTGATGTTGGGCTAATTTTGTTTCAGTCTTTCATTTGGGGTGTATTGAAGGAGGGTTAGAGGAGGCCTTTCTCTCTAAGTCCTTGTTTTTAAGGTAAAGATCATCTGATAACATAAGGAGATGCTGGAATATTAATCATGTCTCTTGACTATATTCATGCTGTACCTCCAACATTCTCAACACTGATTAAAACATAAAATCTCTGTTCCATTCTTACTGCCATTTACTCTTCTTCCTTTATGCTTCCAATGCATGCAGTAATGGCATAGCCTATGCTTCAAAAAAGACACCCAAAATTTTCTATTCATCCTCATGTTCATTTTATTCTATTTGATACACTATCTTACACAACCACTTTATCCAACCCAAATTTTCATCTATGTTTGTAGCTATACTTGGCCTGAATACAAGACATTGTGCTAAAGTCAGAAAAATGTACTGAGGTGGACAGCTGGGTAATTTGGTGGAAGCCCTCCTAAATTATCCTAATCTTAGGAATTGCCTTCCCTATCTGTTGTTCAGTAAATAAAAGTTATGTCATGAGTAATTATTTTACTTGCTTTGTTATGATAAAGATACTATTTTGTTATTATATTTGTGTGTGTGTGTGTGTGTGTGTGTGTGTGTGTGTGTGTGTGTGTTAAAATAAATTGAGTCTAGAGAATGTGTTCCAGTGGTTGAGAAAATTATTTAGGAGGTAAAATCCTTATCATGCAAGCATGAAGACTTGAATTTAGATCTCCAGTAGCCAGGTAAAGACCTGAGCATTGCAATACACATCCATAATTCCAGCTCTGGGAAAGCAGAAACAAGAGGACTGCTGGTCAGCCAGTCTAGCTGAATTGGTGCACTTCAGTTTCAGTGGAAGATTTTGTACTGAAACTAAGATGCAGAGCAATTGAAGAAAACTTCTTACGTTGACATTTGACCATTACACACACACAAACACACACACATGAAAAGGTTTCAAACTGTTGTGTGTTTATTATTTACTTCTTAAAATTGCTTTGTTATAAACTCTCAAATGGCATAAGATTAAATGGTAATGTGCTTATAATGGGGAGTTAGGAAGCACTTTTGGCTTGTACCCTCCAAGTGACTATGTTTCTATTAATGTTCTATATAATGACTCATTTTTTCCAGTTGTCAGTCATCTCAGGAAATTTTAGGATTCTGTATTTTAAGGAGGCTAAACTGGATCTTTTCTGTATATTCTTCTGTATTTTCAGTAATTTTTTCTCTTTATAATTTAAGATTCCCTTCTTTAATATCAGTGTTCCTTCCTAAATGTTAAATATATGTAGAAAGAATAGATTCCTTTTTCTTTTGAAACTTTTGGTTAAATAAGATTTACCAATATTCTTAGAGTGTTTGTTCAAGCTATAAGACAGCCATAGAAGCTAATGCTCTCTCTCTCCTCCCTCTCTCTCTCTCTCATGTGCATGCGTGTGTGCATGTGCATGTGTTGACTTCCAAAACATCCTTGAATTTGTATCATGACAGGTACTTTAGAAAGGCCTCAGGCAGTAGCTAATTACATTGTCAGGCAGCTACTCATTAGTAGGCAGTAGAGGGAAAGACAACAAAAGCTAGAGAAGCTGGGTATGGTCACTAGACCAGATGGTCAAACCGGAAGTTTGGACACCTGAACACATTTTATTGGCCATTAAGCAAAGTGAAATTTTTCAGTAATATTTAACAACATGTGGGGGTTTTTTTCTCCCTCATTTAAAACTACCAGCCTAAAAATGTGTCAAGTATAAAATTTCAATTCTCTGCTTTAAGAAATGTCACCAAGGCTTTTCAAGCAGCTGTCAATGACAGAGCAGTTTTACAAGAGCAAGAATATAGAGCTCACAAAGGATATTCATCTGATCAGATCGGTCAGATGGACATAAAGTTTCTAATGTTCGATGTTTTATTTATTTTCTTAAAAGAGGGTTCATGGACACTTACCACTCTAATACCATCCTTGCTAAAGAATATTTAGATGGGTAGGAAGATGGTTCAGTGGGCAAAGCACTTGTGGTACAAATATGAGGACCAGCGCTCATGTCTCTAACATGCATAGAAATGCTCAGCAGTATGGCAGTCAGACTACAATCCCAGCATCCAGAAGGCAAATAAAGGAGATGCCCAGATGAACTTGGCTAGATAGATTAGTCAAATCTTCAAGCTCTGGGTACAGGTGAGAGAGTCTGCATAAATATATAATTGGAGACTAATCAAGAAAGACACATGATATCAATCTCTGACCTCCACATATAAACAATCACAAGTGTATGTGAACCTTCAAACATGTGTGTCATATATATGCCAGTATACACTCACACACCACACATGCACATACACAAGTTTTCAGAATTGAATTTTTTTAAAAAAGTCATCTTCAGCCCTCCCATTACCTGGGTCTGTAAGTGAACCCATGGCTCACCCTCATCTCTTGGAATTGCTACTGCTCTCTGCATAAGCACCAGAGTGACAATCGTGGGGCTTAAGCTCAAAATCTTGGATCTCCTGAAGTCTCTGTGTCCTCAGCATAGACAACATTCATATTCTGGTGTTATTTTCATGGTGATGTACAAAAGGATTGCTCCCTAGAGTTTCTATGTATTATCTTCTGAGCTCTGAGAAATGTCAAGAAGGCTCCCAGGATGGGGATATCATCAAGCCTTCCTGCTGCTCTCTATGCAGTGTGTTTTCATCTTTCTTCCAGGACTGCTACTTCTCATCCACCAGTTTCCTCTCTAGGGAGCTGCACAGGTCTCCATCAGCTAGACACTGAAGTCCTTTTCATCTTCAGAGTGAATCCTTAGTCACTTTTAAGAGGTTTGGGGTCCAAACTTTGGGGAAACGTCTAATAACCATGTAATATTGGTAAGTTTTCTTTTTTTCAGGGTTCCAATTTCTTGGGTTGGAAATGTAAGGCCTTACCCAAAAGCCAAGAGGCCCCAAATATCAAGCTGTCACAAATGAAAGAGCTTTCTGGTCCCTCTACCAACTCTTCTTTCCCATGTATAGAATGACTAAGTGTATCTGAATTTGGAAAGGAAGTAGGGTCATAACTGACACATCTCTCTTGAGCTTTTACCTCATTCCCACTGGGAGAATTCTAGGTTGATGAGAATAAGGAAATGAGTTCCTAACTATAAATTCTGTATGACATGTGAAAGCTGATTTTACATACCAAGACCATCGCCACTGACTACAGTAAAGTTTGTGCATAAGCTGAATAAGCACTCTAGTGAGTGCTAGTTAGTGTGATTCACAGTCCAGGGAAACTAAGATTAATGCGGCGGAGTCCTTGCTCATCTCCTAGGGACCTGACATGACTGTGAAGGTGAGCAGGTGAAGAAAACACTAACAGAGAGACCACACAGAAATCTGAGGTTGGGTTGACTATGCTCTCTGATAGGGAAACCACAGTGTCCCAGAATCTCAGCATGTTTATTATATACAGTTAGACAGAGAAGTTTATTTCAAACAGATGAACAAGGAGTTGAGGGTTTTATGTGAGATGGATCAAGAACACAGGTTTAGCTAGTGTTGGGAGGAGCAGTCTCTATAGGAGAACAGTCTTCAGATATGAAAGACCCAGAGAGAAGGAGAAAGCTATGGTGGACATTTTCTGCACATAGTGTCTACATGCACACATGGACCCGAGGAAGCTTTTGCCTTTTTTCTGAGCCTCACTCGACTGGAAGGTTCTGTCATTTTTCCATGGGTCTAAGGAATTGGCATCCCTGCCACAGATGTGCTCATGACAAGAACACACATTCCCTCAGGACTTCATATACTCAGGGCTTCCTCCACTCACCACAGAATACAATGATGTCCAGCATGAAGGGAGTACTCACAGAATTCAGCTGTCTAAATGAGAGTTTTCACTTTGCTTTTAAAGTAGATTCTTTTTGTATTCTGTAAGATACAGCAGTTTTCAAATAAGAATTCTCTGCTGGAATTCTTTCTGGGTCGTTAGGCATTTTTAGACCTTTCCACCTCTTTTTTAGGTATGCATAGTCTATACCTGATTTGTCACATGTTGGGGAGAGGTCTATTTGTACAAGTTCATTTTTTAATACAGTTAAATTAAGCGGCTCATCTTTGCCTTCTAACGTTCTACAGACAGAGTGTCAACCAATCACTCTACTCTGTATCAGGAAACTGTCTGCTTTCTCAGAGAATAGAAGCCATCCAAAGATACTTTGAATTATCTGAGAACTCCACAGGCCTTTTAACAAATACCTGGACATTTAAGAAATACCAGAATTTTATAGTCTGCTGTGTTAATGTACATGTTCAGTGCCAGTACACAGGAGGAAATGGAAGGAGGCTCATAAGAGGTTTGCAGTGTAAGTTAAATAGCGGGACGGTGTCGAAGAAACAGAGGGAAGGGGAGAGGGGATACAAGCAAGCGAGATCAGAGTCTTACCCAGACACTAGTGCTGGGCTAGGCAGTGGGGTGAGTGCAGAGGGAGGATTTTCATGAAGCTCATGAGGTTAAGCCCCAAAGCCCTTCAATCCATCACCTTGGGAGAAGTCTTAGCAATGTCTTCCCATTGTTCTGCAATCTTGCCTGTTAAAAGGGCTATCTAAATGATGTGTGTTTCTGCTTCCACAAAACCTGAATCTGTACTTGGACATATTTCAAATAAATCAATATGAGACAGCTCTGCCCTGAAGAAGATTAATTTTTGCAAGCTATAAAAATATGTAATATAATGTAAGTTTAACAAAATTGACCCCAAAGATAAGGCAATTTTTATTAATATTCATTTTGATGATTTTAATCTATGAATGCTTAAAGATAGAGTTTAAGTAATCAACATTTAGTTTCATAATTCAAATTATAAGACACATCTAAAGGAAATGTTACCTAATACACTGATCTAGAGATATTATTCTTCCCACAGCCAAATTTCCTGGAACCAATTTATTCCAACTTTTTACACACAGCTTTGACGTCAGCATCTTAATCATCACCAGACACCCTTTCGGAATCAGCTAACCAAGTTGTCTTTCAAATTGGATTCACTGCTGACTACGTCATCTCAGTGACAGAACTTTTTGATTTTTATGAATAGTTTAGTCACTTGAAATTGTGTCTTATGCCACCAGGACCCACTAGCAAAATACAAAAATATGATTTTCATTTATTCTGTAGATCTAAATTTGAGATTCCTTGCAGCTTACGATTACACTGTTATCTTCTTAAACGACTTCTAGACATTAGAGTGATGGCCGCCCTCTGCTGTTTTGAAGGCTTGTCCATATTAGGGCCATCTGTCAGATGAACTTTATGAACTTCTAGCATTGATTAAAGTTGTTTCATGTTAACACAATGATTCTCAGACTGGGGGCTCTACTTAAAAGACACTCGTGCCTGGATTCAGCCCAGAGATTCTGATTTCACAGTCTCAAAATTCAGCCTGGGCACCAGGACATTTTCAAGTTCTCTGGGTGATCCTAATGAGCAACCAAGATCAGAATTCATTGTCTTTCTAAAACAATCCTGTAATACTCTAGATAAAATAAATAAGGGAGAGATACCCATCTCTATACAAAAGACTTCACAGGGATGCAGACACTCCTCTCTGTACTTATTTATGTTTTTGTGGGGGAGCCTGCATGTGAATGCGCTATGTGCATATGTTATGGATATGGATAAGCATGTCTGCGCATGCGAAGGCCAGAGGAAGAGGCCATTTGGCGTCTTCTCTCGTTTTCTGCCTATTCCTTTGAAGCAGGGTCTCTCCCTCAACCTAGAGTTTGAGGGTTTTGTTTATTGGTCCTTTTGTTTACTTCATTGTCCTTTAGGGTTTTTTTTTTTTCAACTAAACCACAAACTAAAAAGACCCAGCAGCCTTCTAACCATTGTTACTTCAATGCTGGTGTTATAGGCATGCATGCCACATCTGGTTGGACACTTGACAGGGCATTAGAACTATGATCTCATGCTTGCATAGCAAATGCTTCTTACCACGAAACCATCTCTCTGGCCCACACTGTCTTTCTAAATGAGAATTTATAGACATATAAAATATTTCTATAGGCATCTATACACATTTGCATAATATATACATTAAAAATTATACAATTATTAAATATATGTGCATGTGTTTTTGTAACTACCTTTTAATACAATGAATGTTTCCTCTTTTAAATGTTTTAGTTCCTCTTTAAAAAATTTGAGAAGAGATCGTACTTTCTGCCTCACTTAAGGAGTTAAATATGGAAAAACCTGGGTATAGCTTTAAGAGAAACTAATATTTGAGAATTCTGGATAAAAAAAGACTTGTGAGAGCAGAGATCTTCATTGGGATAGCTATATCAGGCAAGGAAAATGAATACATGATACTAAAAACACAGAAAGGTGGGATATATTTGAAGTGGCAAGAAGAAGTCCTATAAAATTTAGATGCTTCAAAAATAAATGAAAGCTTTATGTGACTTGCTCTTCTAGATTGCTTAGTTGCTAGTTTCCAAACCATTTCAACATCTAAAAATAGTCATACACAGTGTGCCATCAAGGGTTTACCTAGGATGTATGAGCAGTTTCCTGCCTGGGCGACTCTGAACTCATGGGTGACACTGTCCTTTGGCTGCTCGAGTATTTGAGACTCTACTTCAGTCCTGTTGTTTTAGTTTCTAAGCTCAGTTGACAGCAAGTTTTTAAACAAGAGCTCATTTTAAATATCACAACTGAAGAAGTCACATCACGCACTGACTCCTAATCTCACAGCAAGTGTTCTTAGCTGAAATTCACTTAGAACAAAGGAAAACAATTCTCC